>JAVCKT010097526.1:0-11604 GCA_032273925.1 Rhynchotus rufescens
AGATTATATAAAGAGGCACGGGGTTATTTTCACCGTGGCAGAAAATGGTGTGCCTCATTAATGTTTATAAGGCTGCCTGTTTGCAAATGCATTTATGTACGTACCCATACCAAAAAAATACTGTATTTCATTTTGAAATAATAATTATTTCTCTATGAATTGCTTAGGATATTGCTAAGGATAAAGGAAACTCAGTGCAACCAGCCCTTTTGTGCTTTTTGTCTTTTCTCGGTATTTTGATAGTATGTCCCGGATTGCTCACATTGTTTTCCTAGAAATATTGCATTCTGGTCATCTTAATAATAATTTAAGAGGAGCTTTTAGTGAAATCCATAGAGTAAGAATATTTTGATAATAGGCAATATTCTGTCTTGCTGTGTGAAGAGCTTTGGGATTCCTTGAGTTACCATTTATCTTCCAAACCTAATATATTAGTTTGCACCGTCTGTTTTAAGACTTGCTATTTCCTCTCTTTTGCCAGTAATTTACCATGAAAAACACATTTTTATCTCTGGCTCTGGCTGTTTATTTTTACACATCCAGTCTATACAGGGAGGTTAAACTACAATAATTTGACTTACATGTCGTTCAGTGTTCTTTGTCTGGACACTAAGACTTGAAAAACTTGGTACAATGCAGTGCAATAATAAGCTGCACCATCAAAGAAAAGCTGCATCTTCAAATGCTTCGTAAGTGATACTGGTTTTCACAGCCGCTACTCTAATGAAACTGGCATTAACTTTAGCAGAAAGAAAGCAATTAGAAAACAAATATTAAGCATTCATCCTGAAAAGCCATATTGAAATGTCTATTCACTGAAGCTGTTCCAGTGAATTCCTCATAAAAGATCTGAGGCACAAATGCGTTTCTAAAAAGACACTTTTTCATACATCTCAGGTCTGTAAGATTTAGGACAGTCGTAATGTGGGATTGTTGTGCAAAGAGCACCCCAGTTTCTTCCATGTCAGTCTGCCTGGAGCGGCCATGGGCACAGATTTGATCAGACTTCACAGAAGCTGCTTCACACTAACACAGTTAGTCTTCGTGCTCACAGAAAAAGTGCAACTGCAGCTGAGATGTCTTCACATTAATTTTTAAAAAGAAAATGTAAGGAACTCAATGTACCTTGGAGACAGTCATTCCATTAGAAGAATGACTTAACACTGTCATTTTTTGGTAAGTTGTACCTAATGTATTCGTAGAAAAGAAGAACTGTTAGCAAAATAAGAATTTTAACATTAAATTTGGCTTAAATGTACATTCCCTGCTGAAACAAGCTTTTTTTTTTAAATTTAGCTATTATTGTTTTCTATTTTTATTCTTATTTGAATATCAAGGGATCCTGTAAACATCACTGTATTTATCCCTGAAAGACAATTTAGAAGGTATTTGCTATGCAGTTTTTACTATCCAGGAAGCCTCTGGCAATAAATAAATGAATAAAATTGAAACCTATTTACAGTTTCCACTATACTTAGGTTTCTTCAGTAACTGTTCCAATACAGAAAGGAAGTTTGCAGGTGCATCATTTCTTTCTCCTAATGGCAAATGACTTTCATTGCCTTAGATGTTGCAGACTGTTTCTTACATCCCATTTCTGTCTTGAAAATTATATTGTCTTTATGTTCTACATTAGAACATAATGAGACATTAGAAAAGCTGCAAGTGGCTCAGATCTTGCTGCTAATATGATTTCTACCATCCAGGACCTCCATGCCTTATCTGGGCAAATTTTGAGATTTCTGAATAGCAACTTTAGTCACGGACAAAGAAATACCCTGTGCTGTTTTCTGCTTGCATGTATAGATCTAAAAGCCCAGAAAGCATCCAGGTTTCCATTGCAATTCACATTGCAATTCACATCCTCATGGACTGGAGATTGTGAAATCCGTTCTTAATGTAACATCTCCAAGAATAACAATTATAGTTGGAGTATCTATTATCTCCTCTTTTCATATATGCTACTGAATCCTGCTGCAAGCAGCTGATTAGCAGAAAGCTCATGTCCTCCTGGAGAGTGCCAGCTCTGTCTGACGAACTGTGAAAGGACTGCTCTCCAAATTGTAACATCAAAACTGACTTCTCAAACCAAGGCATCTTTGTGTGCAGAAATCATCCTCTTGATGGATTCCTTGCATGCCCCCAATATTCTGATCAAACCCTCTGCTTTTACGGGATCCCTGCTGTGTCACACAGGAGACAAAGGATGCAAAGTCACCATAAAAGTTACGAGGCCTCTTATAACAGAGTGCACTCCAGATAGCACATCTGCTGGGGAGCTGATATTTAAATGAGTACAATGTTACTGTGGCATCTTAAGGGAGTAAAACATTCTTCTGCTCAGTTGCTGATACATTCAATATTCATGGTATTTTTTACATCTTCTGGAATATCAGAGGCTAAAAGCAACACAGTGTGCTGCCCACACCAGCCCGGATCAGCACCTGGGCTGCGCTGTCCCTGCATCCTGTCTCCCGCAAGCCGTGAAAGACCTGGATGTTTTCACCTTGCTCTTAGGTCCTGCCTTTCAAAACTATCTCGAATGATGCTTGCAACTGTGTCTATACTTGGTTTAGTGCTTTCTCTTAGTATTAATCTTCAGGATCAGACTTGTCAGTGCTGAGTTCAGCATGAGGCTGTTGCAGTCTTTTTTCATCATCTTTTCACTTTTGGGTCTTAGCTGTGGATGTTTGGCTGAGAAAACTTCCTTCCGTTCAGAGGTAATCACATAGAGTGATTGCACTGGGCAATTTGAGACAACTATCCCTGACACAGAAGTGAGAAAAAATAATGACAAATTGAGCAACTCTCTGAAATGAGTCTACTTCCCAAATTCAGTAAATAAGAAATATAAGTGTTTGTTTATAAGATAAGGCATGGGTCAAATCTAAACTCTTAATCATTGCCCGTGGCAGTCGGAGCTTTATCAGGTCGCGCTTCCCCTTTCAGCGCGCTCACGGTGGCCGCGGGGCTGTGGGGGCGCTGGGCTGCGAGCAGGGCTTAAACCTGCTCTCCCACTGCGCCTCCCAGCGCACACCGCACCTGACCTGTCTGTATGCATCCCACTCACGTAAAATAATCTCATTTAGACACTCTTAATAATTTTCAGATTTAGAAATCACGTCTGCCAAACTGGACCATACTGTTGTATTTGCATAGGTGAAACCAGTGATTTATCTGTTGCTCAGGAAGAGCAACACCCAAAGGAATTGTAGTAAGTGGGCAAGAAAATAGTGATTAAGGTGGAGACATATTTAGAGGACTGCCAATCTTAAACCAGCTTCCTTGAAGCACCCGTGATTTCCCATCCCCTGTCCCTATCAGCGCTGCCCCGCGCTGTGCAGTACCGTCCTCTCTGCATCTTCCCCTGAGCCGCAGCCCTGTCTGAGCACAAAAACTGCTCTGTGGGGAGGGGGGCACAGCGTGGAAGTGAGCGAAGGATGTTAATCCGCTTTCCAGCCAAATATTTGTATCTATGGACTCTCTCCGACCACCTTTCTTATGTGGGCTTGAGAAGTCATCCATCCACCAGGAGTCACAGGGCTGCCCGTCCCCCTCTTGCTTCTACAGCAAACCTGGCCCAATCCTGCAGCGTAAGTAGCAGCCCTCAATGTACCCTGTAGGAGTGTGGGTGCTTCAGCCGCTGCCAGTGACCGTCGGGCTCCTTGTATTTGACAGCTTTTTCAAACAAGGTCCAGGGAATTCTGCAGTAGGTTAGGCTCCATTATATTAAATACTGTGCTAATGTACTTGAATTTGCATTAATAACCTGAAGCTAATGGTGTGCTGGTCCAGCAGCTTAATTTTACAAGATAAAGACTTCACTGTTCCAAAACAGTGAAATCATTCATTGGATATGGAACTAATCTAAATCTCTAAGTAGATCAGAATTTACATGATATTAAATACATTCTGACAGCACAGTGATAAGGCAGATTAAAAGAAAAGAGTGTGCAGAACTATATAGGTTGCATCCATCTTCAGACTACTTGGGGAGGGTTTGTAAACCTTACCTAGAAAAGAACCTTCTGCAAAATGCAGTGAAAGGAGAGGGCTTCAAAGCTGAGCGCAGCAGCTTATCCTGCACCAGCCCCTGTGCCATCAGTCGTTACGAAGGCATTAGGCCTATTGTGCATCCTCAGTTAAGAATTGGGACAGATTTTATCAAACAACCACTAAATTAGTAGTAGGAATAATATTAACTAACAGATGTTACAGTATTTTTTTTTAATGTACAGCAGGTCTCCACACAGTACAACCCTGGCTCATTAATCTGAATAAAACTTCATGCTCTGATCCCCAAAATGGACTAGTAGTATAGCCAAGTGGCTGTACATACAGCATAGTTGTTGGACATCAGCTTAAATAACATTGCCACGTCCCTGGGTTTCTTTTTCCTGTGGCTGGTGTTTGAGCAGGGCCTGTTTGAGGCAGGTGCGGGCACGGGCTGTGCTTGGCTTCCCGCAGCCTGCAGCGCACGGCCGGGCTGTGCGAGGCGGCGAGCGGCCGAGCTGCCCATAGCGCAGCGCCCGCCCGGGGCCCGCGAGGCAGGGCCGGGCCGGGCCGGCAGCCTGCGCCACGCGCGCCACCCCGGCTGCCAAAGAACTCTTCCTGGTCTTATCTCTCCAAGTAAGGCTGTACTTAAAATCATAACATTTGATTATCAGTGAATGGGTATTACCTGCATAGATAAACTCACAATAAGTAGGTAAACCTTTTCTGGAAAATTTGGGTTAATATATTATTTGTGTTTTCATGCACAAAATCTTTTTTTTTTTTAGTTTTGTTTTAGCTTCTTCTTGGCATTATATAATAATATTATTTAGATAAATAATTGATGTAAGCCAGCATAATATAAGTAAACACGTTAGGAGACATGATCCTATTTGAAGTACTCAGAAAGTTCAGTTGAATGTGTTTGAAAAGACAATCACCTCTGTCTTCTAAAAAATTTGTGTTGCATTGAGTCAGCCATAGCATTGTGAACACACTGCTTCATTGTAAAGGATAAAACAGACAGGAAGGTGAACACACGCAAAAAAAAAAAAAAAAAAAAAATTATTTTAGAACATCCTCCTGAAATTGCCAGAAGGCTATTTTATTATGTTATTATTATTTATTTTATTTAGAAGAGCTCTCTCTAGAATCACATCTGTAAGGCTCAGAGGTCTTCAATATCTACGAATTCAGTACATGCAGTTAATGCAGATAGTAGCTAAGGAACTCTCAGTTAACCATCACCAGTCAGGCAGTCACATTGGTGATAATACCCATTAGATGTGCATATTAATCCTTCAGGATTTACAACTGATTCTTAGTGCAGAAGACCACTTCTTCATTAAGTTAGCAAATTTAAGAGCATGTAACACACAAGCATGAGATGTATTGCTGCATCTCTTCTCAGTGGAGTTGCATCCAATTTGATTTATACTTGGCACCCAGAGAATGATTTAATATAACATGTTCACTTTATGCTTTAATTTTGCAGTGACTTTAAGTCTTCGTGATGATCCTGGGTATCCCTGAAGGCCATTTTTCTCAATTTATTCACAAAATAGGCAGAAAATAGTCCACAGCAGAGCAGTTTTCACTGAATGAGCTGAACAGTATGCCTTACCTCTAGGATTAAAAGCACTTCCAGTCCCTGTAATATCAAACTCTACTTTCTAGGCTCAAATTTCTAGTTAAGGTTCCAGTTAGTGCAAATCTTGATCATTCTCATGACTGACACAGAGCCACACTGAGATTTCTCACTCATTTCATGACTGCCCAAGAAACAGTTATATTTCTTACCTTTTAGAGTTTACAAGCAACAATAGACAAGCCTAATAGTAAGCTCAACTTAGCAGACATGCCAGATTATGATGCTTCAGCCACATTTGTGCTTCTGAAGCAGCATATTTTATTTCAAAGACTAAAAACATGTTCTGTCTATGGAATGAGACAATTTATTCTATATTAAAATTTTCTGATAAAACAGTGTTATTTTGTGTTTTGAAAAAGATGATAAAATGGTTACCTATGAATGTCTTCCGATGCAGACAGATGCTGTCTGCTTGTAAAACAGTACACTTGCCCATAATCATTCTATATTTAGTGCTATCAAGCCTTTCATCGATACTAACCTAAATCAGTTTAAAAATGAATAGCTGTGTGTCACTACAGCCTATAATGAATTTCATATCTAGGCATCATTTATATACTTCAAAAAAAAAGGTCAAAATCCATAGGTTCTTAACTACACTGAAATCTCATCTCTATAGTAATGATTCTCAAAATATTACGACTTTACATTTATTTTGCTGTCATTGTAATCTGTATATGCTTCCTCCAGCTCCCAAGACCTATTATTTCTTGGAATATAGCAATCAATATATATTTGTTAGATTCAAAATCATTATATTTCTGTTGTGTTTAACAAATAATACAACCTGTAGGAGTTTAAAAAAAGTCTTTTGCCTCTCAGTTAAACTTTTCTGTAGTCTGCTAGCACTGGAAGTCTGGCTGTGCCTACTAGAGAAATGCATTTGTACATTTAGAAACCATCAATATGAAATCCTGTGATGAGGATGCACCCTCATGCTCCTATTCGTTTATCACCTTTGTCACCCTAAATAATAATCAAAAGCAAATTCAGATTTATTTGTAACTCTAAATATAACTTCTATCAAGGCTCATAAACAGGCTGGGCTTTTGATCTCTTTACCTTTCCCCTTAAATTTATACGCTGTGACACAGCTGAAGCTGCTCGCGTGTGAGCCCCGCAGCCTCCCAGCCCCGCGGTGCTCCCAGGGCGCTTCCGCGGCAGCTTTCTGCGCACCCCATGGCTAGATGGCAGGTTCTGCTTCTTTCTTTGGACGAAACATCCATTTTCAGGCGGCCTTGTTAAGCTGCAGCTCTCCTGCTTCCTGCCTGAAGGGCCTCAGAACTGCCCCTGCTGAGGGATTGCTCCTTAATCCTGAGTTGTGTTGCCGGCGGGAAGAGAAGGCTCTGCCTGTCCACAGTGGGCAGCGCCTTCCTCTTCTTCTTTGTTGTCCCTTGTTTAAGGCAGTTTGTAAATGGTTCTTGAGCTCTCTAAGTTCCAGCTTTGGGGAAGAGACTTTTTAACCAAAACATGGTATCTGTGTGTTTTCCGAAGCTGGGTGCATGGTGGTGTGCAGTGCGTGTGCCTCAAGCAGACCTCCGGCGCGGCCAAGCTCCCGCAGCAGGCACTGGGGTGCAGGTGCTTCTGTTTCCCCTTGATCTCCATGAACCCACGCTGCCATGCAACCTCTGTGTGCTTAGTAAAGCTCTCTTCACATGTACTATTTTTTGCCCTGCCAACTTAAATATCTGCATGCTGGCAAGCCTATATGAAGTAGATGTTCACTGAAATCAATGTTTATTTCCACTTCTTAATAGCTCCCATAGTAACTGCCTAGTCATTATTTTCTTGGCATGGTGAAGTCGCAAAGAATTTTCTTACCTTCAAGCACTGATTTCTTTCCTACTTACTCTTCCTATCATCCCTTCTTTTTTTAGTTTAGCTTTGAATAGTTGACCAGAATAATGGCAGACAGATAAATCAAGATAAATATAATTTAATTGTACCTTACGCTACACTGTATAGCTGTAGCTAAGAAAAATGGAATAAAAAATAAATTTTGAGAAAACTAAAATGACCACAGACAATTCTAAGTAAAGAAATTAAAAGCTGTTAAATAAATGACCATTTTTGTAAAGTATTTGCTTCACAGGAAGTATTTTTACTTGTGTGTTTAGCAGTTTCACATAGTGGATATTAGATGATGAGGAAGAGGCAAGAGGAATATCTGGCAAACAAAATAGCCCATGAAAACTGTAAAAGAGTAATTTGCACAAAGTTTTTTAGTATTACTAAAATCAGCATAAATTTGCAGGGAACATATATTCACTTCCCTCCAATACCTAGGGGAAAACACAGTCTGAAACAGGCACCCGCAGTTCCTGCAGGGATTGCGAGATGCTCAGAACTGGCTGTTACAGTCACTGGCCCCAGGCAGCCATGCACTTGCCCAGCATGGGAAGAGAGGCCCGAGCCCCATCGTTCTTAGAGATGCTGGTACTTAATTCTGGTCCAAGGGGGCTCTGAGCACAGTTCTGAGCACTGCCCTCAGGTGGGTCTAAGCCGGCCAGTTTGATCTCTCAAAAAAACCCCGAAGAAGCTGCCAGGCTTCATACTGAGTAATCCAGTGATCAGTGCCCTTAAGAAGGAGATCAGAAAAAAATAGGTCCAAATTTGTATTCAAAATGTAGCTCCCTGTAACTCCCTTTCAAAAAGGCTGAAAATCTCTATTTCGTACCTCCTGGACTGTGCGTCTCACCAAACTTCACGCTCTCTACTGTCCTTACATTCCTCCTGGCAAAACTTAAGGACTTCATTAGCAAAGCACGTTGGGCGGCCACCTCACGGGCATCCCCGGGAGCCCAGAGCTCGGGCCTGCTGCGGAGCAGGGGCTGCGGAGCGGCCCGCACGGCCGCGGCGCTGCCCTGGCCTCCCGGCGGCCGCAGCCGCGTTCGAGCAGGCCGGCGCTTCACGTGGCTTCAGAACTTCATCACACCTGACACACAGTCGACGTGCGCCAGCTCTGTCGTGAGGCTCGAGCCTGAGCTGGTGCCCTTTTGGTGTCTGCAGGGTAATGTCTCCATATGTGAAAATCCACTAACCTTTCATTTTTTTAAAAAAACCAAAAATTAGAGTTAGATTTGGGACTGGTCTGGTGGTTAAAGTAGGAGTTAAAGCACAGAGTAGAAGGAATAAAGACTCTAGATAATTTTCCCTAAGAGCTCAAAGTGCAGTAATGGCTAGTGAAAGACAGCGAGGAAGGCAGACAGCTATAAAGACGTAGCTTAATAGGCCGATGTTTTAGGACTTCAGTCTATTTTTTGAGCAAACACCAAGGAGTATTTCTATGCAGGAAATAGACTGCAGTCTATTTTCCTTTGATGAAATATGCTGAAAGTAGCTGAGTAGGAAAGCTACCCATATTATTTTTACAGATGTGTCATGAAATTTCAGGCTTTTTACAGTGGCATTTGCTCATTCTGTTCCATTTCATGGGCAAAGCATCCTTGTACTGTGTGATATAATCATTACATGAAAAATTAAGATATATCAGGGCCCTGTGATATACCCATGCTATGAAAAGTGGATATTATGAGAAACTTATTGTTTCAGTAGGGATAACCTTATGGAGCCTGTATTCTTTTTTACTGGCAAACATTCTTCTCACGCTATGGCCACTCCTTTAAGTCTTGTGTTTATTACGACGTGTAATCACCGAGATAACAAAAGTGACTACAGCAACCGTTGTTTAACTGAATGTATTACTCTGCTGTGAAGTAAATCCTCACCCCTCTACAACCCAGTATCAGAAGCTAGACTTTGCTGTTTAGATCTTCCCAAATATCGTCTAATACTTACGAACTAGCAAAGCATCAGAAGAGAGTTGACCTCGAGGCCCGTCTCCCACAGTGAGTAAGAGAGATGGGCAAATATGTTAGGCTTAGACTGGCTAGTAATGGGACTCACTTGCAGCTATTATTCACTCTTCTCTCCAAGTTTCTTCTTCCCTGTATGGCCTGATTGAACTCTTCTGATCCAAAATGCTCCTGTTCATTTTCTGCCAATGGTCCTGTGAGACATTTACTGGCATCAGGACACATCAGGACACACTGACGTCAGTAACAGTTTTGTCTAATGGACCAATTTTTAATCCATGATATCTAAGCAATTACCATGTTTTTACTTTATTGTCTATCTCTAAATGAGGGTATCACACAGTTCTCAAACTAGTTTTCCATTTTCAAGAAACTAAATCGATACCCTGCACTATATAGTTGATCATACAGTTTTCTGGCCTGCAGAACAAGTAATTTTCCAGTTTGAGTAGCAATCTTTTACCTATCTGGTTTGTATGGTACCAGTCAATGCTGACTTGATTAAGAAGCAGGAAAGAAGTCTTTGCAGATACTCCGTCATTTTTTCGAACCTCTTCAGGTGATTCCTTTGACTGAGTATTTATATCATAACAAAAATCTGTTGCATCTGTTACATGTAGCAGCAGTTACATGTATTGCTCTAATTCTTACAGGACATTTTAAAAGATGATTGCTAAAATGTATTGGAGGGTATCCTGTTCCTCTAACTGACATTCAGTCAGATCTGAGTTTCCATAGTCACCCTTAGTAGTTTTGTGTCTTGATGTAATGAAAATGAATGAAATTGCTGTTAATCACCAGAGTTCTGATGAGTCTCTACATGGAAAGGAACTTTTCACGTGGTTTAAGCTCTGTTTTGGAAAAAGTAAGTGATAAGGAGATAACTGTCAAGAATGTGAAGGCAGATAAAAAACAACACACAGGAAAGGCCCTGAAGAGAGAGTTTGGGGCATGAACAATGTTAAACAGAATACATGGGGAAGGAGGTAAATAGTGGGATTTTTTTTTTTTTTTTTTTTTTTTGAGTCCAAGAATCATTCTCATGTGAAGGCAACATAATTACAGGGCTGAATTTTTCAAAAGGCCAAAAAATAGTCTGTTTGGAAACTCTTAAGAATAGAAGTGGAGATAACCAAGAGCTTTGCCAGAGCTTGATCAGTATTGTAAGATGTGATGGTAGATGTAGCCTTTGGCTGACCTGCAAAGTTTTAACAGTAAACAGAGAAAGCCCCAATGGCCATTCCCAGTGATAGAACCCGGTAAATTTAAGTTTGAGACTTTTGCAATAAACATATTTTTCTAATTCTGTCTGCTTTCTAAAAATAACTTGTCTTCTGGTGTATTGCACTAGCATTTACCACATGCTGGATAAAAACGTGAAACTCGAATCAGTAAATGTTGTTACTGATTCCCTACAACTTTTGTCACCTACTAAAAGAAGCAGAAGGAATGTGGAAAAGAATCTTGTTTTAATGAAGCCATATTAGATGCTAAGTGCTTTCACATTGTTGCAGTATCAGTCTTGCTAATATTTTAATATTTGATTAACTAAAGTAAATGAGGAGTGCAACTAAAATGCTATTTTTAGTCTCCAAAATAATTATGAAAAAAAAATGGAAAAGCAGTTGATCAGCTCATATACTTCACTTGAAGTGTTGAAAAAATAGCATTGCCATCATCCATTTGACTGTTGAGTCAGCCAGTTTCAGCGTGGAACTTGAGCATTCTCTGAATCGTGCGTAGCTGTACCGTGGGCAGAGTGCTGCATTCTTTCAGGGGGTGGTACTATATATTAATGTTTAGGCTTTTTAAAGTGCAAGTTAAAGAGGACACATGTTAATTCAAAGAAGACACAATGGGCATTTTCAGCTTCATCTCTACTGCAACCTCCTTTCTCACCTTGGGAGGCCTTGCATTGCCAGTGGAGCAAAGAGCCTCACACCCCTTCAAAAGGTAGAGCAGATAAAATACCCCTAGTGAGTCTGACACTGGTTGACCTCTCCACTGAGGTCTATAACTCCTTCGGCTAAAAGCTGTTGAGAAACAAATTTTTGGGTGGTGCAGGAGGGTTTCTGGTTAGTCAAATATTCTTTCACCTGAAATAAAACACAGTTGATTGTATATCCAGCACCTGGGGGAGCTCCA
>JAVCKT010097528.1:0-11604 GCA_032273925.1 Rhynchotus rufescens
GGTATTGTTACAAGCATATAAAAAAAAAAAAAAAAAAAAAAAAAAGAAAAAAAGAAAGAAAGAAATCTTATTTGAAGTGACATGTTTGTATGCTGTACCTTCACTGGGCACCTGACCTGTTTAGTGAATCCAAATGCAAAATAAAAATGGAAGGAAACTAAAGAACAATACTTAAAAACATCAAATAGAGGTTTTTACTCACAGCATGTTGTATGTTCACGAGAGAAAGGGAAGAAGAAAGGAAAGAAGAAAGAAAGAACAGGGAAGAAAAGGAGGCTAAGAAGGAAAGGAAGGAAAGGGAGAAGGAAGGGAAAAAGAAGAAAGAAAGGGAAAAAAGGGAAAGTAAACAAAGGCAAAGAAAAAAAGAGGGGAAGAAGGAAGAAAAAGATAAGAGGGAGAGAAGGAGAAGGAGAGGGAAGGGCAATAAGGAAAGGTAGAATGAAGATACTAAGGACAGCAAGAAAAAATGAATAATGAATAATGTAAAAAGGTGTGATTGCATAATTGATACCTGTTCACACAGCATAGGATGTTTATGTTGTTAGATGTTAAATTAGCTGTTGTTCATACATATTAGATAAATATTAGATGTTAAATTAGATGCAAAATTAGATAAATATTATATGTTATTCATAAATGAGGGGAAAAAAGTTCTAATAGTACAAATATAAAGAGGCCAGCAGACTACAGCGATAGAGACCACGAGTGGGTTTGGATCTTGGTTTTGTTATGAGCAGTTCTTCAGTCTGTTTCAGTACTGATATTATAAAACTTCAGCATGATGCGGTATAGTTCTTCGGAGGGATGGGTAGTCATACAGGTTTGATTTTGAGTGCATTTAGGTAATTATGCAGGCTGACTTTACTTTTTTAATTGACAATAAAGATAATCTTCTGTTTGCTCTTATTTTCTTTCTTCTTTAATCAGGTCGTGCTGTCTTTAATTTCAGAGCCATCTTTCCCTAATTCCATTTATTTCATTAATATGTTAACTTTGTGCATCACCTAGAAAATGTAAAATGCTTCATTAGAAATGAAAAGTACAATTCCAAGGGTAGAGTTGTGTTTGTAGAGGCAGATTTAAGGGCTTTAATTTCTTAAATTATTGCATAATTAATTTTGTTTCTACCTTGCATAAAAGATAAATGTTTTGTCAGCTGTGCTGCATTAATTTGCAAGTCCAAGTTTGACTCGTGTACTCCAACTAGTGTAACTAATTACTTCTTTCAAGGACTTTATTTTATTTCCAATATGTTATTAAGGAAAACAAAGTAGAATAAGGCAGACACATTACCAATCCCTCTGTGATGAACCGTCAAAATTAATGGCAGATTTTGTCATGTGGCAAAATCACAATGTGGCAAAATAACACAGATGAAATGACATTTATACATTATGCCTATATATAAAGTGCTTGTCGGATAAGGCAATGCTGACATTGATTAGTTAATTATTTCTGATAAAGGATCCCAGACCATGCTGAAATGTTGCAAGGACAGCCTTGCTCTGTGGAGGCTGACGAGACCTCTGGGACACTGTTTTCTTGGCTGAGCTGTGTTTTAGTTTTTGTGTTTGTGAGATAAAACATATGGTGCTATAGGTGAATTTCTTTTACCTACCAAAAAGATCAAGGAGGGATGTTAAGGCAGCAAGAATGTGTAGAATTTCTCCACCTTTATGGAAAATCCCAAACATTTCCAAGGGACAGAGCCAGGTTTGACAGGGTAGAAATATGTTCAGCCCCTAGTCCCTTATGGCAGCGATGGGGGTACCATCTTGCCATGGTACTGTCCTAAACTTCTTCCCTGAAATCAGGTGTAGAGGTTTCCAGTGCACAGGAAAAAAAGAAAAATTTCCTCTCAAATTTCCTTTTTAATTTTTCCTCTCAAGACAAGTTTATTTCTTTAGTGTTTTCAGTTCTGTTACTGAAATCCTAAAGGCTTTCAAAACTGTTTCAAAATCAAGGAAGAATACACAGTATAAGCTAGTTGTTGTGTCATGACGTGCATCATGGTTTCAAGATATGGAAAATATCTTCCAACTTTTGATATAAAAATGCATCTTGAATAGATTGACTAGAATTGTAATGCAGTGTAAATACTGTACAGATTTATTCTGTAGAGTAAATGTACCTTTCTAAGAGTGCAGAAACATGCAGCAAGGTGCCTGTGATCAAACATTATACTGCATTTCATGATCTAACTTCAGTAAAAGAGGATTTCACAATGCAGTTTGTATGCAAGCCGGCCATGGACTGGGACGGCAGCTCCTTCTGAGCAGTTCAGCCCACTCAGAGGAGTAGACAGTGCTCAAACAGAACAAGGACTTGAATATTAATTTAGGCTAAGCATCTCATTGATGCTTTACTCTAGCCAATGTATTTTTTCATGATTCATGTTTTATTTTGGAGTTGCTCTTTTTAAGAGAACGTATTTCCTCACAGTATGAGTAATAACCACTATAGAAAAATGCAGTGTACGAAGTCAAAATCTAGTTGCAACTCATACATTTTCAGTAGACTTATACTGATATTGATTTTCATCTCCTGAAGTTTCTACCTAAGTTTAGACAGACTGGAAAAGATGAAAATGCTATAGATATGCTGTATTTATTCTGCAGTCCTTCTTTTGGTATGATGTACAATGCCAGGATAGCTTATCAAAGGTTTTAGCCATTTGTAAGATGAAATGGTTTGTTCTATTCTTTGTCTTGTCAAGAAAAAGAATCTGGTACATATTGATCTTTCACTTGTATTTTTGAAAAATGGGAATTACATGTTCCAGAGGATAAGTACAGGTATCCAGATCTTTGTTTTGCTTGCACTCTGCTTCCCTTGGGACTTGAGGGAGTCCCAAAGGAGAGGTGAGAATTGCACCAACTAAAATGACTCTATTTTTTGTTGGGCTGCTTTGTTCCTCTGCATCAATTCGCTGTGTAGCTGCAAAAAAACTATTTTTAGGAGCTTTAGAGAATATAAAGTTTACAAAGGTAACTTAGAGTAAGAGAAATCAGGACTTAAAATAAGCTTGTGTGGTAAGAATCCTTTTCCTTTCACATGTTTGTTGCCAATTTAGCTAACTGCTGTGTTTCATTTTGGTACTATATAGCAGTCTGAAATAAAGAGAATATGGCTTATTTTTTTCTTCAGAGATCTGCATGTGTAAGGAGAAAAGTATGCAATATGTAGACCAGGAGACAGTTTTGTAAAGTCAAGAAAAGTGGGGAAGTGGAATTCTGTGAAATTCTGTGTTATCAAGTACCAAGATTGATTTGACAGCTTCCTGTTACACACAGGTGTTTGACATACATAATTCATGGCACATGTTGTTCTTGCTGAGAAAACGGCAGATGTCTTCAAGGCCACTCTAGAAATTAAGAATTTTATGCACTGAGAACTGCATATGATAATTTTTTCTGAGCGATGGGTTTACCTGTTTCAAATGTGAAAGGACTGAGACATTAAAAGTGAGCTGTTCTTCCAGTGAACTTTATCCTTCTCTGAATACTAATTTGACCATTCCATCACTATTGGTTTATTTACCAAAGGACAGACATCATTGAAGTCTTTGCATACATAGATGAGGAGGAAGACATTGGGTAATGGAGTACTCTTCAGTCAATGAAATGAAGATAAAATACCATTCCTGGAAAGTGAACTAGAAAAATTTAGACTTGAAATCAAGTACAAATCTTCAAGCAAAGGCATTCAGACCTAGAATACTTAAACTGTGGTTACATGTCGTATTAATGGCATTTTAAAAATCAAAATAGACATTTTTCTATGCAATGTGCATTTAAATTGAAAACTGGGTACTTGTGAAAAACTCTATAATATTGCCTCAGTAATTTAGGACTTGTCATAAAAGTGGTTTTGAATACTCTTTGAGGCTGGAAACACGTATATGTGTTTATATAAATGTACAAATGGATCACTCATGTAATAGCCAGCTTTCTCTAAAGTCCGTAGCAACCGTAAGTGCCTCCTGACTCTCCGTCACAAAGTAGGCAAGTATTTTGCCTGTTTTACAAAACCAAATGAATTCCTTCTATTTCTGTTTAGGGCTGAATCTCACTTTCTCAAATTGATTTCTATTTTAAAGAAAAATCTTCTAAAATTAACAAAAAAAAAAAGAAAAAGAAAAACTCTTTAGAAATTTATTATGGATCCTAAGTGACTCTTAGCTCTTGTTCCCTACAGATTCCCAGCCCAGGTGTCAGGTCAGTGCATTCTCCCCTCTTAGACTGGGACTGCACTTGCCACATTAGTGCCTGAACTAACAAAAATGCTTCATTTTTATGAGTATTTGACATACATAAATAAACACAGTTTTTATAGAGCAGTTGCATTTTGCACAGTGACGACTGGTACTCTCCTATTCTGAACTTCTTTCAGCGCTAGGATGAGCATTGCTAAAGTACAGTAGCAGGGTAAGGTCTCCTAATGCTGTCCTGCCTTCTACATCCCTAAGCTCTTCCAGTGTTTCTCCACATACAGTGCTAGTAGTTACTGTGCAAGGACTGCAGATAATGTTTGGAAAAGCAGTTTGGTGGACAGGGAAAATCTATACATGATCGAGTGCCACTAACACTGCTCTCAAAACATCAAATAAACCCAGCTGAGTTAGGAACGCGCCAAGCAGGCAAGGTGTGTGCTTCCCCCTGTAAAATCACCCTTCTTTGGGAAAAAATCAGGAGCAGTTCCCAGCAGGGCCTGATGTTCCTGGCTGCCCTGAAGTGCTTGTCCCCCCATACCCGTGCGGCCAGCGCTCCCCTTGGAGTGGCCGGAGGGGCGAGTGCCCGGGCTGCCCTCCGCGCAGCAGGAGGCAGAGCCGCGCTCAGCACCCTCTGCGCCGCTTGCTCCGAGAGCCAACGTGTTTGGGGCTGATGTGGCTACACAGAGAGCACGAATTATCATCATATATATATATATATATATATATATATATATTCCCTTATGTAAAGAGCTGTCCGCAGGCGCTGTGGTGTGCAGAATGCATCCGTGACCCTGTGGAGCCGGCGCGCGCGGGGAAGGGCAGCGGCTCCACAAAGGCGCCATTGAGCGCGTGGGCGCCTCGGAACGCCGGCCCCGGCAGCGCGCACAGGAATGTCCTTTGGGCAGAGGCCGCCGCGCGAAAAATGAGGGCGAAAGATGAATTCAGAGCGCGGCCGGCCCGCGCTCACCGAGCGATGAGACAAGCTGGCTGTTCAGACCCGAGCTGCCCCTTGCATATTCCGGGGCCTTGCTGTTCTCAGTCCCTCCTACGGCCATGGCCCCGACTAGTGTTTTGATACAGCATAAAGTGGCTGTTTGTTGCTGTGCACAGTGGAGGCCCGTGCTCTGAAGTGCCGTCGACCAACGGGCTGTCAGTGCCCTTGGCACCGGGTCGCTCTGCGGCCGCCGGGGCTCAGTGCTCTCGGAGGCACCATGCAGCAGGACCGGTGCTGCAGCCCCCAGATCAAGCTGAGAATGTTGCACAGGAAGACCTACCACGTGCAGGTAGCTCTCCCCGAGATCCCCAGCGGTGCTCCCGTCTTGTTGGCAAAGTAAACGTGTCTTGTCCTTGAGTATTTGTTGTTTGTTGAAGGCTGGACTTTTACCTGTTTTACCTGCTTGAACTTAGCTCTCTTATTTAGCTCTGTATGCTTAAAAAAAAAGAAAAAAGAAAAAAGACGTTATTTGAGGCCACCAGCTTTCACATGAAACTGGAATATCTCTGTATATGCAATACACCCAGTTGTCATCAAAAGAGTAATCAGAATCCATCTTAGTAACTCTGTATTACATTGTGGCATTTTTCACTCTTCTGGGAAGCAGTGGATTCTTTGATTTCCTGAGTAATCACATGTGTTGTTCTCCGTTGGTTCCATAGGATCTTCAGGCAGAAATTGATGCTCATACTGACATCTTCCACAACCTGGATGAAAACGGGCAGAAAATCCTGCGATCCTTGGAAGGCTCCGATGATGCAGCCTTGTTGCAGCGACGGCTGGATAACATGAACTTCAGATGGAGCGAGCTTAGGAAAAAATCTCTGAACATTAGGTAGGACCTGAATGAAAGCGAAAGCCCCACACTTGGTCTGTAAGGTGGAACACAAGCTGCCTTTTGCCAGCTTGGTGGTGTTTCTGATAGTGCCATTTTGATCAATTGGGAAATGATTTGTGCTATTTTGAATGTTGGCTTAATTTTCTAAGAAAGATTAGCTTTTTTTGGTGTGGAAAAGATAGGAGAGGATTAGATTTGGAGGCATGTGATGAGGTTTTGTAATTACAGAATGAGAGACTAACAAATTTAAACAGTAAGTGCACCTTTGGCTTTTTCTATAGCTGGATATGACTAATCAATGAGTCATAAAAGAAAGCAATTAAACAACCTATATTTATGATAAGCTTTGTTTTTAATGCTTCTATTTTTAGTGCAAAACTAAGAATAGCCTTGCAAATGAGAAGATGGATTATTTAGGATTTGTGGTGTTTTGTCTGGAGAGCGGACAGAATTCCCAACATAGGTGTCATGAAAGAAAAGCTTCTCCTTCCAAGAAAAATGTAATAAATAGTAATGTTACAAAAGCTGAAGTGAAGGTCCAGGCTTCAATGAGCTGAAGTTTTTCTTTTCAGAAGAAACTGTACAGGAGGCTTTTCTTCAAAAATATGTCTTTTACAATAGACAGCCCAGCTCCATTGCATTCAGGCTCCAGCATTTTTTTTTCATTTGCTTGCTTGCTGTGTGTTGGTGGTAGTTCAGAGGGCAGCAAAAGGCAGGAATGTTTTTCAAAGTAATGTATGAAATATTAGCTTTTTTAGCACAAGCCCTGAGGGAGGTCAGTCTGTGTAATGACAAAAGCCATCTTCATAACATCAATCATTAAAAATAAATGAAGAATGTGAGGCAGAAAAGATATTAGTAGCTACAGAAAAAAAAAAAAAGGCACATTCCTCCCTTTTATTCTGAGGAGCTAAAGAAAAGGGATAAAACCCTTCAAAGTCTCCCTGAGATTTCTTTTTTTCTTCAGATGTCTTTCACCCATGAATATGCCCAAATAAAAAGATATTTGAGAAAAGAAAAACAGCAAGTGAGGCAAATATCAGTAACTGAATATATGGGATTCTCTGTATTGTTGTCATTAATCAAAGCGGAAGATAGAAACTCATGTTTTAAAAAACGTGGGTTATCACAATGACCTCTTGCATTAAACATCTTCTCTAAAGTACCTCCTTTCAGTAGAAGGTTCGAGGTTTTCCGCAGCATATTGATCAGGATAAGAAACAGGTCTTATCTTTTAAAACGTGCAGTATAACTGTTACTGGCCACCTGAGAGGACGAACAAGCTCTTGGCGGTCACTAGGAGCTGTTTCTTTTCATCGCGCCGCACGGCGTAGGTTTCCCCGTGAACAGGGCTCGCACTGAGGAGGTACAAAAACAGGGGTAGGAAATGTCTTCACTTGATCTTCACTTGAAATCACTTGATCTTCGCTGAGCTCCCCTCCGTGTTTTCCTTCTGCTTTGGGCTGCCGGAGCAAGAAGTGCGCTCGCTGTTCAGGTGAGGCAGCCTTGTGTGCACGCCACAAGAGATGGCAGGAGAAGCCAGCTTTCCTGGCACTGCCGCTTCTCTTTCCATTCTGATGAGTCACTGCAGTTTGCCCAAACAAACGCTTTCCTTGTTTGAAGGACTTCATTTTAAAACTGGCTTCATAATCTCTGTTTGGCCTGCAGATGCTTGAGCAACAGGATATGTAGATGAGAGCTGGGTATCGCATACGCAGCCACACGCGCATATATATACATACATTATACATCCCTTCCCAAACCCGAAGGAAGGGCACAACGAGATGGGATCTTTCTGTGATCCAGAGGGATCCCCTTCCCTTTGGCAGGCTGGGGAAGGTCAGGGCAGAGCGGTGGTTAGGAGGCCTCTTGTCCCACAGAAGAGCGGGCTGTGGCAGAAATGAGGAGCCAGGCGCTCGGCCCTGGTGGCGGCCCTTGGTTGAGGGAGGTGGAGGATTCCGTGTGGGGGAATGGGTGCAGGAGACGGGAGCTGGCTGGACACAAACACCACGTTTGTGCCACTTCTTTCTAGCTCTTGCTGTATGAGTTACAGAAATAGGATTTTCGCTATATAAACAACATTTTCTTTGTTTTAACAATTTTCTCATGTCTTTGGAGGGAAAGAGAGGTGCTGGACCTCTTGTCTTATGGGTGAGCAAGCACATGAATCCTGTGGGAAGAAGAATGTTTTGTGTAATGGATTAGAGAGGAACTGGAGCTTCTGTGAGGGGAAAACTGGTCTCTATATTTTAGGCAGTGTCTCATTATCCCAAGAGAAGATCATGAGATTAGTGACATTGGACTAGTCTTGTATGTATTTTGAGACGTGGTCTCATACTGGTCCCATATATAAAAGGGAAAAAAAATGATGAGAAAGGCAGAGATATTTCAGACCAGGATTGTGAAACTAAATTTAAGTTATAGTTGCCAGAATATGATTCAAAGCTGCTAGAGCCACTTTAAAAAAAATAAAATAAACTGATGAAACACTAGGATCTTTATGAGAAAATGAAGTTTGTACATTTTGTTTGTTTGTTTTTGCTGTGCCTGAAAATATATGATATTTAACATGTACTTTCAGGTCCCATTTGGAAGCCAGCACGGACCAGTGGAAGCGTTTGCATCTCTCTCTCCAGGAACTTTTGGCCTGGCTGCAACTGAAGGAGGATGAGTTGAAACAGCAGGCACCCATTGGGGGAGATCTCCCCACCGTGCAGAAACAGAATGATATTCACAGGGTATGTTTTTTTTAAAAAAATACTTTTTGGTGTCTGTTGTATTGCAGGTTAGCGTTGGATGAATTGCTCCTTTTTAGAAAAAATAAATTTCAGAGGTATTAAAAAGTCTCTTATATCAGACTATTTCCAAGCACAGCCTGAAAAATTAGTCTGTTGGAGAATGGTATATTTACTGTAGGTTGCTTGGCTTTTTTGAATAGCAACACACCATTTCCATATATTAATTACAGTTTTGATGACTACAACAATTGAAATTTAATATTATTTCAGGAATAAATAAGTAGTTCTGAAAATTTTGTGGTTTTCTAACTCACACATTTTAATTTCATTTGTATTTTTTGAAAATGGAGAATGGAGTTTTGGAGTTTTCAGTAAATTTTGTGGTTAAAAAGGAACTTGAATCCCACGCTTTAGCAGGCATTTTTACCCACCAAATGAAGACTCTTCACCCACTAAATAAAGAATCCTCAAAGATGTATGTACATAGATATACAATTATCTATTGTATCTATGTATTGTACATAGATATACAATTATCTCTTCCCTCTTCTTCCATTTGCGTTTTTTGATAAAATAATCATATAGTAAGAGAGTGTTTTTTCCTTCCTTGTTTGGTGATAAAATGTACTTCACTGAAATATCTAAAAAGTCAATTTGAGCAAATGAGTTTTTGATTGAATAATTTAAATCGTCAAGGTCAGACAACTTGGGCCTGGAAGAAGAGTATATCCCAAAGCCAGCAGTCATCCTCTCAAAATGTTCTGCTGCATATATGTAGCTTTCAGTTTCTGGGTGGAGAAATCTGAAGTCTGGAATTGTACCAGAAAATGAAATTCAGTCTTTACTATTTGCTGTATTGCAAATATTGCTGTAGTGGATTGTGTTCCCTCATCCCGAAGGAGATATTTAAGAGCAAATAGTGGGAAAGTCAAGGTTAGAAAGAAAGCATGGCATGTCTTGCTTCTTAAAATCCTGGGAACCCTGCGGTTGTGACAAGTCCATAAATTCTGCATGCAGCCAGGCTTGACTTTGGGCACGTGTTCACAGCAGCAGAGTGATGGAAGTGGTGGCAACAGGGGCTCTCAAGGGATCATCTTCATCTAATGGCCAAGAATGCCAAAGTGAGGGTTTTCTTTTCTAATAAAATATAATACTGTATTTTAAAGGTGGTATAGTCCTCTTTTTTTTTTTTTTTTACCTCTCTACTTACTGATCATGCAGTTGAGAAAGAAGTCATGTATATGGTGCATATTGCTCAAAACTTCACCTGGGGTTTTCAGTATTATCACTGAAACTCTGAGGGCAAAACATCCAAGACTTAATGGAGCACCACCTTATTTCCTTACTTTCCCCCCCCTAGAAAGCTAAAATAGGGAATCCTTGATATGGAGAAGATGAAGTGTTAGAGGTCTGCTCAAGCCAGCTGGCTCTAACAGGGAGCATAAAGCAGGTGTAAAATCATAAAGCTCATTCTACCCAATAAGATTCAGGAAACCAGTTAGATGTTGCCTTGCCTCAGCATGGCATCCATTCAGAGTCTTTATCTAAAGACAGTGGTGGAGCTAAGACAAGGGTTTTTGTGCAATTGCAATAAAGCTCCTTCCATCTGAAACATATTTGAATATTTGAAAACATTGCATTTCTTCCTAGAGCGAAGAAATATTTTTTTAATGATGTGGATAAGTTACTTCTCATAAAAAATGAATATTGTATCTTGTCCTAAAGGATTTTTATAAAGTTCTCAGAATTCATCATGAAGGTAGCAAGCTATCAGCAGTGGACTAAGTGATCTCTCTGTCACTCACCTATCAGCTGAAGTGTTGAAAACTGTTAGGGATGAGAAGTGTTACATTGAAGTAAAGCATCATAAATAGGTGCAAAGTGACTTTACAAAATAGGTCTGCTTCTGCCTTTTCCATTTTGCTTATCTTCTCTCCCACATGCAGTTATGTGCAGGCAGAAGTCTTTGCTCACACCATCTCATCATTTCTTCATATCAAAGTTAGAACATTTCAGATCTTTTTTAAACTACAGTTTCTTTCCTCTTCCTATGCTGCAGCACTTTTGTAGTTTAATGTGAGGCCTTTCTAGTCGTAGGTGTTCTGATCCCCCGCAGAAAAAAAGAATAAAATATAACCCTTGAAATTAGGTCACCCTGTCTAACCTTCAAAGATACCTTACAGAGAAGGAGGGAAGGATGATCAGTACAGAACTCCAACAACTTCAGGTTGTCTTTGACAAAAGCTGTATTTGCAGCTTGGGATTCTGCTACTCTTTTTTTTTTTCTTTCCTAGGCACTATGAACTTTCTGTTACTCTAAAAGTTTCCTTTTAGAGGAGCAGATCTACAAAGGCTGTGTCCAAATGAATAGCTTAGCTCATTCCTGAACTTCAGAAAAATGTTTCTAAAACAGGTAAAATTTGAAAGTGTCAGCTGTGAAAGTCAGATGTAAAAGCTTGCTTAAAACTGAAGCCTAATGCTGGAAATAAGGCCTTTCCAGAGTGCTGGGCTGCTGCTCAAGGCTGAAGTTTAGCTCTCAGTGTTTTGGCTGTGACAGTGAAGAGTAGCTCCAGTTTTGGTCTTGAGAAAGAGACTCTGCTGATTGTTGGTTTTGTTCTCCTGAATCTTAGTTCTGGCGAGCAGTCTGCAATAAATGAGCTACATCTCTCCCTACTCTGCCCAGCCTTTTAAATGGTCCAAACTGTCAGCTTTGGTCTTTTTCTCTCTCCATACAATGCCCATTTCTCTGGGAAGTTTTGCTGTGTTTTTTGCTGTGTTTTTTTTTTTTTTTTTTTTTTTTTTTTTTTTTTTTTTTTTTTTT
>JAVCKT010097529.1:0-11603 GCA_032273925.1 Rhynchotus rufescens
CGCGCTGCCCCCCGGCGAGGCGGCCTTGGGGCTGCCCGCGCCGCCGCGTCCTCCGTGCGCAGCTCCCGCCGGGCCCGCACCCCGCGGGGACCCGCGCGGGGCGCCCCGGCCTCCCCGCAGCGCCAGGTCGCGGGGTTCGCCCCGGCGGGGCCGGGCTCCGGGCGGCCGCTCGGGGCTCTCGGAGCCGCCGCGGGGGCCCCTGCCCCAAGCGCCGCCCTCGCTCGCTCCGTGTCCCCGGGCGCCTTTTGCCCCGCGCGCGCTCGGAGCCTTCCCGGCGCGGGTCGGAAGCGGCTCCCCGGCTGCCGGGCGCCCTCCCGGCGTCCCGGGATCGGCCGCATTCCCCCGCGCCCGCTGCCCGGCGGCCGGGAGGCGAGCGGAGGGCGGCCTCGCTGTAGCCAGAGCCCGCAGATGCGGTGGGGAGCCGCCTGCGGAGCGGGGCCGCGCTGCCCTTGCGCCTTCCCCGCGGGCAGCAGCGCCCTTCCCGCGGCGCGCGGTGAGAGCTGGCCCGCGGCCACGCTGCGTCTGCGGCGCCGAGATACGGGAGCTGCGGGGGGTGATTCAGCACCGCGCCCCCGGCCGCGGGCCGGGCTGCCCCTGCCGGGAACCCGCTGCTCCCGCGGGGCCGGCTGTTCCTGCCGGGAGCTGCGGTCGAGGGGAGCCGGGGGCGCGGGGCGCTCTCCCCGCTAGAGGCTGCTGCTCCCCCGAGCGTTTCCTTCCCCGGCCCCGCTGCTGCCGCCGGCTCCGCGGCCGGGGCCGCATCCAGCCCGTCCTGCTGAATCACCCCGGAGCGGCCGCCCTGCCCTGCCCGCGGCCCCGCACGCCTCCCCGCACCCCGTAGAGCGCAGTGGGGCAGAGGGCTGGGCACGGGGCTCTCCACCCTCGCATCCCGCACCGCTCGCGCTCCTGTGCAGCCGCAGCCGCCTCCCCGCACCGGGCAGCGGAGCCGGTTGAGCTGAGCCCAGCGGGAGCCCTTCCCGCTGGCGCGGCTGCGGGGACGCCCCGGGAGCGCCCTGGCCGAGGGTCCGGAGCTGCCGCACCTGGGGCCGGGCGGCCGCACGGCTCCCTCCGCGCCCGGAGCCGCCCTCTGCGTAACCCGGGACCTGCCGAACGGGTTCGGGGCCTCCCGCTCTTGTTGCTGCTCCAGGTTTGCGGAACTTCCTGGTTTGGGAGTTTCGGGCTGCAACAAGGCCGGAGACGCATTGCACCGTGAAAGGAAAAGGGGTGTTTGGGGGGTAACGCTGCTGCTCAGGTGAAACTGGGTTTTGTGGCTCGTGAGAGGTCTGGAGCGGCCGCTCACATCTCTGCAGGCTGCACAGGGCTCTTCTCTATGTGAGTACCAGGGCTGGTCTCTAGTCCCTTCCTGATATCCCAAGAAAGTCGCAGGCGCCTGGACCGTCAGGCTCCCTTGCCAGGTGTCGGGCAGCACCAGCTGGAAATGCCTGTGTGTCCTCAAATGTTGCACGAAGGCCCCTCGGAGCCTCCTGCACTCGGAGCGGGGGACTCTGACGAGCCATGGGCGCTCTCAAGGGAAGGAGGCTGAGGAGGAAGCTTTGCTTGTCCTCTCTGCCTCGTCCTGCACCTGCTGCTTGGCAGGTGCTCATCCTAAACCCCTCTGCCCACGCAAGTGGAACCGCTCGTGTCCCGGGCGCGATGCAATTAAAGGAATGAATCCTATTAAAATGTTCTCCACTCCTGCTGGTGCAGAGGGGACCGAGATGCCCGCCGCCTCCCGCTCCTCCTGGGAAGGCCCTGGGGGTAGCGAGGAGTGAGGCACCTTCTTCCTGGGCCACTCAAATCCCAAGTTTGGGCATCCCGATGAGCCGCAAAACGGCAGGAGGAGCCTCGGGCTGGCGGCGCAGACACGTCCTCTTAGTGGGGCCACTTGGAGCTCCTCGCGCGGAGGTGATTCCTGCCGGCCGCAGCTGAGCTGAGCTGGGCCGGAGCGAGGGCTCCGGGGCCCCGCGGGGCGCGAATCCTCCCCGCGACCGGCTCGCGGTGCCGCCGCAGGAGGGTCCTGGCCGTGGAGCGGCGGCCGCGGGAAGCTCCGAGCTCACCCCTCGCCTTGGGCCCGAGCTGCTGCCCGCAGCGTCGGCCCTGTCCTCGGCCGGTTCCTCGGGATGGAGGCTGTTGGGGGCGCGGATGGGCGGGCGGGCGTCTCTATCGCCACGTACCCGAACCTCCTTCCTTGCAAATACCGGCCAGCAGTTGGGCAGCAGCCTGGCGGGAGGCTGCGGCTCAGTTCCATTCCCCGCATTGTTTTTGAGATGTTTTAAGGATTAAAATGCAATTCAGATATATTGCTGGTGCCCCAGGGCTCCTTCCCAGGCTGCTCCATCAGAACCTGCCTCCTTTGGGAAGGCCGCATCCCTGTGCGGGTCCCTGCGATGCCGCGCGGCACGAGCTCGGCTCCCCACGGGGCCTTTAATGCTCCCTACGTGTTAATCTCGGCGACCATCTGTGTTCTTGCTGGGGCTGGGGAGAGCGGCGCGCTCGGGAATTGTTCCAGGGGCTGGATGGGGAGAGGGCGGCTGCGGGAAGCGCCGCAGGTCACGACGGGACACGCTCATTAGATCCGGGAGCAGATCCCATCTGCGGAGCCTCCGAGGCCTCGGAGCGTGGGGCTCGCGGGGATGTCCTTGGGTGCAGGAGGCCGGGATGGGCTTTGCTGGAGGCTGGGATGGGCTTTGCTGGGAGGTGCTGGGCTGGGCAGCGGCCGTGTTGCCACGTGGAGGAGGACACTGAAGCCAGGGAGCTCAGTGGGGCCGTGGCCTCGCTTTGCATTGCAGTATTTCAGCCCCCGGGTCTTTCCCGTGCCACCCCCAACTCTATTTACAGGGGCACCGTGACCTGTCCCGCAGTGCAGCGCAGCCTCCGCCGCGGCTCCCGCTGCCCAGCGCCCGGCGGGACGTTCCCTGCCCCGCGATAGGACCCGTCCTGCTCCCCGGGGAGCGAGGAGTCCCCTGCGGGCGCAGCCGGAGCCTGGAAGCGGGGCCGCTTCCCGAGAGAGCCGCCTGCCACGGCACGTCCCGCCTGGCGGCCCCGCTGCGGGGCTGCGTCGCAGGGGCCGGGAGCCCTTCGAGGCCCCTCTCTCCCTGGCCTCCGCCGAGCCAGCACTGCTCTAGTTTGCCCTGCAAAGCGCATCCCACCTGGCCTGGGCACGGGCAGGGCTGGGGACCCCCTCCCCGGGGCAGGGGGCGCTCGTCTGCTCCCGCCCTGGCAGCAGCAGCAAAGGGCCCTCAAAAGCAGCCTGGGGGCTCAGCCTCCCCGGAGGCCGCTCTGGCGGCCGCCTGGGCCTCCGCGTGCCTGGCCCCGCTGCCGCGCTGGGAGCCGCTGCGCTTGCAGCTCGCCATTTAGTTAATGATCCTTTTGTGGGGTGGATTAGGGTTTAGAGGCCCCTGGCAAAGCGTTAATTAAACGAAGTCCACGGGCGCCTTGTTCAACCGTGTGAAGGCCGCCAGAGGGCTCCGGCAGCCCTTCGCGTCGGGCTGTGCGGCCGTCCGGTGGAGTTTCAAAGAAAAGTTATGTAATTTGGCTGACGCGGAGCCGAATTCAGGGAAGGAGCCGCCGGCAGCTCGCCCGTGTCCCGGCGTGGAGGGCCCTGCTGCTCGCGCGGCTCTGCGGCGCTCCGGGCACCGGGAACCTCTGCGGGGCCACTGCAGCGTTAGCAGCATTTAAATAATGTAGGGGGCTTGTTTTCCCCCTCTTCATCTTTACGTTTTTAAGAAGCCCACCCATATAAACCCGTGGCTGGTTCTGCTGTGTCTTCTGGGGAAACGGAACCTGATCCGGCTGCAGAATTCCAGTCAGGTGCAAGGAGAGCACTTGGCTCTGAGTCCAGGGGGGTGCTGGCTGGTACCTGTGGGTCTTTTTGGCATTTATCTGTAACTCCTTATTAACCCATTTCTCTTCTTTTTTTTTTCCCCTGCGCTTTGCCCTGCGGTGGATTTTGGTGCCTCGCCGACGTGGTTTTCCCGGCTGGCTCATCCCTGGGTAAGTACCTGCTTTCCTAAGTCAGGGAGAGGGGATAACTGGAGAGGGGATAACTGAAGATCACTTCAATATCGATGTGTGTGTCTGCCTTAAGATTGGGGATGTTGAAAAGCACTTGCGTGTAAGGCTGTAATATGAAAAGGTCCTGAGAGCAGTTGCTGTGGCTGGTCTGGGCTGCTGCTCCCGCGGCGAAGGGACCGGGTGCCGGTGGCTTCCCTCGCCTTGGGAAGCGGCATCCCAGCTCCACGCGGGCTCCCGGCTCCTGCGTGTGCTGCCTGCCCTGCGCTACCGCGCCGGCGGACGGGGCTCGCGGGCACCTTTTGCGCGCACGCTGTCGCGATGCGCAGGGTGCTCCTGTTTGTGCTCCTGTTGCGCTCCTGTTTGCGGCCGCTGCTCGCTGAGATGCGGTTCTGTGCGGGGGGAATGGCCTTTCTGGGCCAAATTCTGATTGTTCTTCACAGCAGAGCAGCACGGGGCCGTGGCCAGTCCTGCCCCTGGTGGGGAGGGCACTTCTGGTGTTAAAGCTGCTCGCAATTCGGTGTGTGACTGCGGCAGGGGAGAGAGATCTCCTTGCATTGAGATTGTATCTGGAAACTGCAGAAAAAAGGTCACTTTTTATGTGTATAAAATATCCTGTTGCTAGACTTACCCCTTTCCTGTCCTCTTACCCCACTAGTCAGGTCCTCTCCCAGAAACTGAGGTACCTGGGAGCACCCAGAGCAGCCCTACTCTGTGCCTAAGTGCTTGAGGAACTGTCAGACGCTGGAGAAAGGCTGGAGAGCAGAGGAAGGTGCTGGGAATGGAGGACTTTATTCTTAATCTCAGCAGTTTTATACAATGCCTTATTTTGGAGGGCAGAGGAGATGAATCAAACTGAAGCATAATCCTGTTCTCGCAGAGAAGGAAGTTCAAGAGCAATGTATGGCAGCCGAGTGGTTGTCTCCTGCTCTGCTTGGGCTGTTTGTTCCCTGTGGCTGCTGTCCGTGCTCTAAGCTGAGGAGCATCAAGCAGAGAATGGGCAGGTGCTGAGCTCGGGCGCTGCCCAGCGCAGAGTGCATTTCCTCCGCACACACGGTGTGAGGACGAGCAGCTTTGGAAAGGGTCTCGCCCCTGGTGTTTGGTGCAGCGTGGGGCTGGTGGCCATCTCCTGTTGTCCCCATGTCAACAGGGAGAAGGGCCCATCTCCGGTCAAGGGCAAGTTTCCTCCATGGGGGAAATCGGGACCCTGACCAAGCCCCAAGTCTCATGACAGCTTCGCCGGAGCCTGGATGGTCTCTTGTCCATCACGTCCTGCACGTGACGGGCTAGAGACTCATGTTTTAGTGTTCCCCTTTCTCATGGGCCTTTGGGGGTTTGACCCTGCTACTGGGTGAAATTTGCTACTTGCTGAACCGTGATCTTGGTCAGTGAACAAGGAGGCTACACAGTCCCTTGTTAGCGAAGAGGAGTGCTGCACGTTTCGGTTTCCTGCAGCAGGGATGGCCCTGACCTTCAGCACTGGAAAGATCAAAGGCTCAGGTTGCCTGTCTGTCTTTAAGCCTGGCTTATCTGTCTCCGAGGTAGAGGTAAAACACGGAGGAGCTGCATGAGTGAATCTCATCTCGGTGAAACGCTGCAGATGCGCGAGCAGCACGCGGCGCCTGTGGCGTTTGGGGTGTGCTCTTGACCTTCGTGCTAAGGTCCCCGTGTGCTGTGATTATCTGAAGCCTGTCAAGAAACCCTGCGTGAGGAGATGCGCGCTGCAGAAGGACGTGCTGCCATCACCTGCATTCTGTCTGCAGCAAAGAGATGGGAACCACGGCGTGTCCCTAGCTGCTGCTCTAGTGTCTCTGTCGTCTGTAGGTTGGATGGTATATTGTGTCTTGGGGTTTACGTGTGTGACACTATTTCTCTCTTCTTGAGTGCAGGGATTCCCTTCCTAGGAATTTCTCCCTAGAGAAAGGCAGGGAGCTGTTGAGCAGCTGCTGTGGTGCCAGCTCGGGCCTTCCCGTAATTCCCATTTCAAATACACAGGGAAAGAGCAAACCCGTTTTCCTGCGCTCCACTTTCGGCCGCACTCTTGCCCATGGGCTCCCTCCTGGGCAGGTGGTAGCAGGGAATCCGTTTCCCTTGTGCCAGGCGTGCGGAGCGCGGAGGTCGGATGCGGCGCGCGGTGCTCGGGCTGGCTCGCAGCGGCTTTGCGCCCGCGTGGCAGCGCGCCGCCTCCCGAATTACCATCTCATTAAATGAAAACGAACTCGAAGCAACTGGCATTTCTGCATCTCTTGTTGCTTAAGAAGAGCTGTTTTAGTTGACCTCGGAATCAACATTGAGGGCTAGCCCAAACAGAGGACCTTTCCTCCTCGCTCTGTGGGTAGTTTTCAGCAGTTGCTACTGTTCTTGGAGGGCCATTCATGGCAGGGCAGCTGCCAGCCCTCTCCTCAAAACACTTGCTCCTTTGAGACGGGCTTCCCTTGTACTTGATGGTTGCAGGAACCCTGCTGTGGAGACAAACAATTAGAAATAAAGGAGGGCAGCTTAATGACTATCAGCGCCTCCTGGAGCAGCCTGCGGTGCAAACAGTGCAGGGAGGGCAGCCAGTGCCTTGCAGCAGCCCCGGCCGCTGCAGACCCGCAGGACCTGCCCAACCGGGGCAGTTACTGACTGCAACACCAGCCCTTTTCTCCTAGTGATTAACTGTTCTTCTCTCTGTCCGTACTCACTGTTTTCCTCCACCGCTCCCCGTTCCCTCAGCCTCAGAACTGAGCGCTTGGATTCTGCCTAGGAATCCGAACAACTTTGACTTTTCTTCATAAGAAGATATGACCTTAAATAAAGTCTCAAAATGCCTTTTTCATCAAGCTATGAGAAAACAGGTAGAAATGTGACGCTGTCCTCTGGGATTTTGTCCTATTGATATTAGTCTTTTTGAAGATGGTATCCGTGACTGCCGCTTTCAAAGGTTAATAGACAGCGTTTCAGCCAAGCTAAGGACTCTCTTTTTCTACCTGTGATGTGGAAATGGGCGCCAGTGAATCGCTGTGCACCTGCAGAAATGCCTCTCTCAGCAAACTCGGGCTGTGCCTGCATTAGGCTGCGGGATCATCTGTAGGAAGGACTCGGGGTGACAGTCTGATCCAGTTAGGAGCTTAGGATGATGCCAAAGAGATGGGCGAGGAGGGAAGAGGTGCTGGAAGAGGACGAGCCAGAGCCCTGCGTGTCATGGAGCATTGGGACACTCTTCATGCTGACCTTAGGCTGCGCTTGCAAGAGTGGCAGCACAGACCTGGCCTTGAGCAGCCTCTCGTTAAAGCTTCGCCTAACTCGGCAACTTTCTGGGGAGGTTCTAAAATTAAAAAATATCTATAATTATTTAGATAGTCCAGAACCTCTTCTTGCTGCATATGGACTTCTCATCCATGCAGGGAGTAGGTCAGCCCCTGACATCCTTGGTCTGTGACGCGGCTCTTCCGTCTCCCGTGATTTTTGGGTTGGCTTCAGCACCTGCTGCGTAGCCGAGCTTGTCCCCTGCGGCGGGGCCATCTGTTCCTCCTGCCAAGCTGGCTCTCGGTGCTTGCTTTGGGAGCGGAGGGCTTGAGCCTCCTCGTGCTGCCCAACATCGAGGCTTCCAGCAGCGTCTCCTGGAATTTATTAACGGGGATAAGGGAAAGGCGCGCTCCTGTTTTGAGCTGTGCCCTCTTTTCAGACAGAGGAGCTGCTAGATGCTCAGGGTAGGGGCGAGCTCACGGCCTCACGTGGCGCTGGCCTCCCCTGCGCTGCCCTGTCCCGCGGCTCGGGGCCTGTCCGGCCTCCTGGAGCTCCTGGCTGTGCTCGCAGCAGCGCCTGGGATCTGCTCCGCGGCATGAAGCGCTGCCAGCCACGCGAGTGCACTCACTTGTGCTCGGTGCCTCCTCCTCGCGCTGAGGGGAGGAGTGTTTCTCATCTCTGGGTGTAAAAACATTCCCCGGGTGAAAACACCATCCTGCAATTTAAGGCTCCGCTAACCTGTAAATGGGGTGTCCCGGCAGACGTGGTTTTATGCGTTGCCTGAGCCCCAGGATTACTGGTCTGCTGCGCTGCACAATGCTGCTCCAAGAGGACCCAAACCTGCTGCAAACCAGTGGACGCCGCCGTGCTTTGTGCATCAGCCAGCCCGATTTGGGCTGAGAGGTGAATTCCTGGGTGGACAAAGAGGTGATTCCTCCTTGCGCAGACCTCCGCTCTGCTCTCCCCATCTCTGGAAGCGCAGGTGGCCGAGGGAGCCTTCCCAGGAGGCCGCAGTGGTGGCGTCGCAAGCGGTTCCCGGGAACGCGTCCTGCTCCTTTGGCAGGAGCCGCCTTCACCTGGCGCCTCTCCTGCGCTGGGAACCAACGGAGCAGATGCCCCCGCGGAAAGAGGCGGCAGGAACAGCTCGCGCTGGCAAACCTCGAGGCTCTGCACGGGGCCACGTAGGATTGCAGCACCCTGTGCTCACTCCTGTCAAGTGGCACTTGCTGTTTGCTCCTTAAGTAACTCGCTCAACAACAAATGGCTGTTGGTTTTGGAGAGGCAACATTGGGTTGAACCGATTTAATCTTCACTGGTTAAATATTTGGTAGAGAGCCAGGTAAACAGCAGTGTTTCAGGTCGCCCTTCCTCTGTACACGTATCTTTTCTCTCTGCGGAAATCCTTGAGTTTCAGAGGTGCAGGGCATGGCAGGAGGGAGCTTCTTGGCTGCTGAGTGGGGACGAGCGCTGCAGGTAAAGCGTTCATCCAAGCTCTCCGCAACGGGATAGCTTCGCTCCTCCTGCATCAGCCACATCGGGAGCCCGGGATTGCGGCTGGGAGCCCGGGATTGCGGGCTCCCCTCCCGCCTCGTGTGCGGCACCAGTGGCTGCGCGCGACCAGTGCAGTAGCCCGGGCATCATGCTGGTGTCCTCCGCACTTCTTTGTCTTCATGGAGCCGGGATCAAACCGGAGTCGTTTCTCTCGGCTGCTCTCGAGCGTGTTTGCTCTGGGGGAGGGAACGCCGACGAGCCCAGTTCCTTTGTTTGGCTTGGGAATTCCTGCTTCCGGGGAGCTCCCCGGGGCGGCAAAGCCTGGCACCGGGTGCTGGGTGTCGGGGCGCTCCGAGCGGTGTCTGCGGGCGAGGGCATCGGGAGCCCCGAGCTTGGCCTGGGCGCCGAGGCCGCCAGCAGCGCGTCCCGCGGGGCCCGGCGCTGCACCTCGCACGGGACCCTTTTAATGCAGAGAGTTTCCTGGAGCCGTGGATCTGGTCTCTAGACGCTCTTGGATGCGAGGCTGCAGCCTTCAACCGCGCTGGTGCTACCTGCACGTGTGTTAAGTGCACACGGAGGGGGGATGTTTGCCCCGCTCACAAGCCCCTCACTGTGTCATTCTCCGTTGTGACCCCGTTGACGGGCCAAGGTCTGATGCTCTGAGCACTCACAAAACCGCCTTTCCGCTTGCAAGGAGAGGCCTCTGCTTTGCAATCCACAAACACATGCTTAAAATGAATATAATTCCTCTCCTTATTCGTATATCCAGCAGCCAAATACCAAGGAATCCTGACTTATTAAAATAATTCAAAGTCCTTGCCTGACTTCTATAAAGTGACTTCTGCCAGCTACGACTGGGAGAGCGGCTTTAGATATATGCAGTCTTGGCCTGGCACAGGTCAAACTATTCTTATAGCTAAGAATGTAAGAAATTTCCATTACTTCCTCAGGGATTTCAGAGGTCAGTTCGGGGCTGTGTAGGAAGGAAAAGGCTAGAGGTGAAGCCAGGGTTTTACAGCAGTCTGTTGCTGATGGTGGCAGAGAGATGTTGGAGAGCCCAGCAGTGCTGCACGGGGCTACGCCGCCTCTCGCCGCGAGGTTTTGGTTGCCCTGCTCGCTCCCCGCGTGCCGCGCTGTGCCGCGTGCCCTCGGCCAGCGTGCGCGTTGCAGCCGAGCCGGCCGCTTTGGTTTCCTTGTTCTCCTTAACTGCAAGGAGCTGCTGCCAACCCCAGCATCCCGAAAGCGTGTCTTGTTTGCTCAGTGGCTTTCTTAGAGCCCTTTGGGCTCACGTTTCTCTTCTAACACGCTCTGTTTGCAGCCCGCGCCAGCTGAGCGCTGGCGAAGGCAGAGGTTAGAGCAGGGGATCAGCACGGGACAACGTCTGCAGCTGCCTGGGCTCTTTAGGCAAAGCCCGCGCGTTAATTCGGGGCTCTGAGGAGCGGAGTGGGAGCTTCAGGGGCAAGCTGCAGGTGAAGTGAGCGTCTCCGGGGCAGGAACGAGGACTCCCAGCCACCAGATGCGCCTGTGCCAGCCTGTGTCTGAATAAAACATGTCCATCTGCGCCCGGCGTCCGGGCTGAGGAGACCTCCAGCTTTAAAGCACAACCATCTGCTCCCCAAAAGGAGGTTCCTGCAAGCTAGCGAGCCCTGGGGCACCTCCTTGTGCCCGTGTTTCGGCGCAGCTGCGGGGCGCTCGCTGCAGGGCAAGCGCTCCGCAGTTGGGGCGCAGAGCGGGAAGTGCGGCGCGAGGGTTTCCAGGCCCGGTGACGTGGGCATCCCCGGCCCTTGCAGGTTGCCCCGTGGCGGGAGCCTCGGCAGCGCTCGCCCGGGCCGCTTCACCGCGGTGTCGATACCCGCGGCCGAAGGAGTCGCTCCCAGTGCAGACACAACGAGGGCCCCGCGGCGGAGGCAGAAACAGGGCCCGGGCGCCGTGCGGCCGCGGGGTGGTGGAGAGGGGCTGGGGCGGCCGGGCCGGTCCTGCACTGGGTACGGCAGCCCCGGGCAGCCCCGGCGCCGCAAAAAACGTGATTTACAGCGGGTGGGGACCGCCACCGGCCGATGGGCAGGGATGGGATGGGATGGGATGGGACGGGACGGGACTGGACGGGTGCCTTGGGCTCCTTTCAGGACAGACAGGCCGCTGCCTGTTGGCACCTTCACCCCGTGCTCTTGCACGCCCACCTTTTCGCGTGTGTTTACAACGTTTTGTTTTTTATTTGTTTTTTATTTATTATTGCTATTTATTTGTTTTTTATCGTTTCCTTGTCTGTTGGGTGTTTACTCGCGCTCGGCTCCAGAGGGGCTGTATCCGCTCGGAGCCTCGTCTGCAGAGGCGGGAACTGTTTGGTTTAGAATCCCCTTAGGGCCAAAATAATAATAATAAAAAAAAACCAGGAAAACCCAATCAGACCTTATGAGCAGCCCCGTATAAAAGCAGGGCCTCGCGAGCGGCTGTGCCACAACTTTCCCTGCAAAGACAACAAGATGCGCTCGAAATCTAGGTCAGGGCAGCGGGCTGCTGCCGCCCGGCCGTTATCCCGCGTTATCCCGCCCCGAGCCCGCGTTATCCCGCCCCGAGCCCGCGTTATCCCGGGTTTTCTCCCTCTCGCCGCCTTTGGAAGCGCCCCCCCGTGTTTAACCCCCCCCCCGCCGTGTTTACACCCCCCCCCGCTCTATCCGCTTAGCGGCGGGCAGGGGGGCCGCCCTAATCCCGTCATTCCAGCCTCCTTCCCGCCGAGGGGGGGGTCCCGGTGCCTTTTCCACCCGGGTGGGGGGCGGCGGGCGCCGCTGCCCCCTCCCGGCCCTCAGGGACCGGGGGGCTGCGGGGGGGGGGGGGACGGGGACGCGCGCGCTCCCGCTCCGCCCTCCCCCGCCACA
>JAVCKT010097530.1:0-11602 GCA_032273925.1 Rhynchotus rufescens
AGATATTTCCATGTAAACACACAGATTGTTTTGCTGAAGGATCACTAGAAAAATGCTTAAAGATAAATGGGCAAAGGAATAAGAGATACATGCAAAAGCATGAGGATGAATAAGGGAAGTTAAGAAAATGTATTTAATGCATTGGAGTTGGCCTAAACTTGGATCCAAGTCTTGAAGTGATATCACTGAGTCATCTGAGTTTGGCAGACCTTGCTCAAGTAAGAAAAATAATAACTGGTTAATGGTTATTATTATACCCTTTCCTTTCATCTATATGAGTTGAACAGTAAGCAAGCTTTTATTCCATATCACTATGCTCAGGGAAACAATAACTAAGCAAGTGTTGAACTCCGTCTGTATCAAGAATTGGCAGGAGCCTGACAGGTTTGTAATATTTTTCCTAAAAATAACAACAAAAACAAGAAGTCTTGCCATTTCCAACTGCCACCACATTGTTTATACACCAAAATATGCTGGAAACATATACTGTCTTCAATCCTTTCATATTACTGCTTCACCTGCCTTGAAATGGGGACCACTGGCACTTTGACAAATGGGCTCTAAAGTTGTTGATGTTCCTAGTAACTTGTTTAAGAGCCCCCGTATCTTCACTCAATATACAACTGTGTAAGTTCTGCGGCAGGTGAATCACTGCAAGGGGAATTCAACCTCCTGCAGAGAGAGATACTGAGTGTGGGTGGGAAGCTCTCTCCTCCCTCACAAACATGAAGTTAGACCAAAGCCCAAAAGTATCTTATCAGCAGGCAGAGAAGATGCTGCCCCATCAAACTCTACTTTTTAATGATGAGATGAGCTTTGATCGTATATCAGAGCCGGATTATAGCATACATTAATTTTTGTTTGTGATAGGTGTGTATTCTGCTTAGTCACTTTAAATTGATATATATATCTTTAGACACACACGTAAACTGGTATTAAGCCTGTAAATAATCCCAGTGTTGTCAATGGGATCACTTGTGAACAGAGTATCATTTCAGTCTGCCTCGCAGAAACTGTAACTGAATCAATGCATCAGTGTAAAACAAAAGTTTTGAGACTTTTTCTGCTAGTCAGAAAATATTGAGGAATATCAAGAAAAAGATATTATTAGTAAAAATACATTCTGGAAAGCATCCTCCCTTTTCAAATACCATATTATGTGATAACTTCTATCATATAAATGTTTAATTTTCTTTTTCTTATTTTAGTTAATCTTTAAACTGTGGATCTAGCAAACAATGTTAACATTCAACTTTTTCTGAATACTGAGCAAAGGTTACTCCTGTGTATTTGTAGAAGTAGGTTAGCTAATTATTAAGCTTACATTTTGAGGAGCCATTTGGATAATATTATAATGTCAGAAGCTTGCAAACACTGAGAAGACTTTTCTCCTTGATGACAGTACATTTCAGGTACTGTTTTAGGAGGTCAGCTCATGATTCATCCAGAACAGAGTTTATTTCATTATTTTTTGACATGGTTATCATGAGTACTGAATAAGATGGCTCTGATAAAAACAATGTTCAGAATATGTTTTTTTCATGATTGTATATTCACCAATAATTTTGTATTGTATGGGTGTTAAAATACAATCTTCTCTTAAAGTTTGGTAGTCTCTGTCCTCAGGCTCAATATGAGTGAATAATGTCATATGCCCTGAAGCACCAGTGAACATTTATAGGAGAAATGAGCGTGGCTGGGAGAAACAATTATTGCTTATTTCTCCCAGTAAATGTGTGAGGAAAACCCTGAACCTTGCTGATTTCTTCAGCTTATCAGTCACTTAACACCTCTGAAAATCAGTGTTCTTATTGGCAATAAGGTCTTGAATTTACCATATCTCGCTTACTCAGAGGATAAGTCTGTCCAGGGAAAGTACTGATCAGAGAAACCAGTGTGGGCTTTGTGCTCTGTCTTTGGACATCATGTACATGTTTTGTCTGTTTTGTCTTAGTTTTGTGGCTGAATTATTTGCTCATAAATCACACCTGGTTGGAGTCATCTGGGATATACTAGAAACTATTTATGACCCATATTTTAGTGAACCATTCTTGAATTGCCTTGCTGAACAAATTAGGTATTTGACTGTTGCTGGTAATGAGTGTGTCAAACAGTAGGTGGTGATCAGAGAAAGGCATCAAAAGATAGATCCAGGAGGATGATGGAAGGAGTGAGGAAGATGGAAAACTGTGGAAAGGAACCTGAACAGTTGAGAAGATGGAATCATGGTGATGCTAGGGAAGTAAAGAACAGTAGCACTGGGATGAGAAATGCGGGGATATAGTAAAGGATAAAGAAGAAATTTTTTAAAAAAGGAAAGAAAAGGTAAAGCAAAACTGAAATCTAGAAGAGGACTTTGTAATGCACATAGAAGAAGAGAGTAGCAAAGAAGATTCATAGTGAGACAGCTAAAAATAGATTGTTAAACTGGGCTATTGCTTATAGCTAGCTTGTATAGCAGGCAGCGTACGCTGCTATGTCTGACAGTAGGTAAGGTAGCTTAGATGATAACTGAGTAGCTGAATAGATGCACAATTTCCCTCCCTTAAAAAAAAAAAAAAAAGTGATAACTGCACTATTACTATCAAGATTGCGAAATGAATTTTAAAAATTAAGAATTCCTGAACTCAAGACTACCTGCTTAACCTTTAATCAGGCTATACATAGATAGGCACTGTGATACTACATTTAGTGTTTGTATATATTTATAGTGAGAACCAGAGAATCCCTTGGAAACTGAAATTTAAGTGTGAAGATATCGGTACTGAATTAATAACTGCTATTCCTAAAACAACCTCCTATGTATAGATCAATTATGACATTTTCTGTCAGAGGAGAATCAAGACCTAAACTCTTATCATTACTCATTCATAACATTTCCTGTCCTTTAGAAAAGATATTGTAAGGCATAATGCACCCTACTGAAGGAGAACAAAAATATCTTAAGGAATTTCTATTTGTCTTGATCGATTATAATGTGCTTTGGTAGCACAATTTTGTTATTGTTTTTTAGCAGGGATACCAGCTACATTGTATCATCATAAATACCTCTTCCTTGCTTTAGAAGTTCTAGCAGGGAATCCAATATAAACCTAAATATAAATCCAATAGAAAAACTCCCATGAATCCCTATGCATTCTAGCTCATTAATTCAACCCTTTCTACAACTGGTCCTCTGATGCTTTTTGAACGAAAACTGCAGAAAATATTCCAAATGCATTTGCCTCCCTGAAGATTGTCTGATGCACAGTGTGGTGTACTGCCTTTCATATCCACAAAGCTGTGCACCATTTCTCTCTGTTCTGTCATTTGTCACCCTCTCTGGAGATTAGCAAGGATAACTTGTTTAGGTTTTAATGACTCCACAGAGATGCTTTCAAAGTAGATTTTTTTCATGGTCATTTTTGTCTACTTACAGAAAAAAAAACCTTCTTGAACAAGCTTCTGAGCCATATTCTGCTTGATACTTGCTTTTCCTGAAAATCTTTCCACCAGTCTTGTAGACGTTTTGGCAAATGATGCCAGAAACACTGTGATGCTTAGAAGACATGTAAGAATTTGTCAAATTATACTCGTACTTTCATTTCAGAGCAAATCACCTGCACGTGATTGCTGCCTCTGCAAATATTCGTACAATCTTTCTAAAGATCCCTCAGAGACCAGCAGAAGGAGTCTAGCACCGAGATATTGAGAATTCCCATCTGTCCCTTGTGTCTGTTTGATGCTGTTTTTCCAGTCCCAGGACTCCCAGTGATGCCCCAGCAAGCTAAAGTAGTTCTCTGCAAAATGATATGTGTCTCTAACTTAAAGAGCTCTCAGGTTGTTCCAACGCTGTTCAAATGGTCTTCCTACTTGTTAATGAAACAGCTGAAGTAGTGGCATCTATTGTGTGTAAGCTCTCCATCACCTTGCAGAGCACAGTAGGAGGATTCAGCCATGCAAACTACATCCTCTGACCTCAGAAACATTCCCTTAGACATTCACCACGTCTGCTGGCAGATACCTAATCAAAAACTACTAGGTTATTTCCTCTTGCCATTTCTCTGGCCTTTCACTATTGCACGTGAACAGGGGTTCAAACATTCCTTGGTCTCCTACAATTAGTCACCAGGCTGTCAGACTTTGCTGTTCATCACATAGAGCAATGACTACCAGCTGAGAGTCTTCAGTAAATTCAATGTTTAAATTCACTGGCTAACATTCATTTTTTCTTTTACTGCTACTTGACTACTAAGTCCTTCCTTAGAAGGACTTGAAGTAGGTGGCCTTGCTATAGCTCTCAACCACAGCCTATGGTTACCACTCATCCTATTCTTCCTATGCTTATTTATTTACTTGATATATTTTTAATTCCTCAAGAATTTCTTCAGATGATTCTCACTTTGTGTTACATAATCTAAAAACATTTGATTGTTAAAGCTATTCTCTAAAATCTTCTTTGTGACTTTTAGATTAGTTTATTCCTGAAAAATATAACAAATACTGAAAATAACTCTTTAAAATATACTTCAAATGAAGAAACTCTCACTTTAAAGGAAGGTAAAATTATCACCTTCCTTGCAATAAATTGTACACTATCGTAGCTAATTTGAATCCTGCAAAAGAAGTATGAGTGGTAGTATCGTTCTTTTGACTTACTGGCATACCTGATACTATTCAATAGGATGTATGCAGCTTTTGAAGAGAATATTCCAGTCAAGAATTACACTATTTCCTTCACTTAACAAATAAGCTGGTTTTCTCAATGCTCTTGTGATTGATTGACCAAACACTATATATTGAATAGTTGTTATTTTATCAGCTTCCTTCCCTTTGGCATCTATCTTGGAACATAGCAAGAATGAAACTTTCTCACTTGAGCAAAGTTTGAGCTGAAAAAAAAAGGTGATGGACTTCCTTCTTCCAGTTATTATTTTTTAGCAGCTTCTCATGACTGTGATATAGATTTAGCTGTTTTGGTTACCAGGACCAAGAGTATCAGCAACTTCAGAAGAAATAGTAGCTTAACGTGAAACCCAATGGGGAAAATCAAAAGGATGCAAGACTGCCACTAGGTGCAATAGCTTCTGTTTTCATAGCATGACGTTATACATAGGAATGGGCAGAATGACTTTGTTCAGCACATTTCTGTCTGATGTCTTCTGTCTCTACCTCGAGACAAATTTTGCCATTCCAGTTTGGTTTGTTAAATGCCAGGGCCTTGGGGGTCTCAGAAAACAAAATTGTTCCTGGATTGTCCCAGGAAACTATAATGTACTGTGTTTATCACATACCTACTAACAGTATTATTCAGCAACATGGTAATGCTTATTTTCAAAAAAATCCAAGCATGGACAAGACATGTTCACTGTTGTCATTATCATGCTTTGGCTTCTGAGGTATTACTAATGTGAAACTGGAAACTGGTAACAAAATGTCTTATAAGGCTTTAGACTTTTGAAGAAGAGCTGACAAATATCCAGCACTTCTGAAATCTGATCATGTCACCTCACTTAGTTTTGGTGACTTACTTTTCCAGTTTGTTAGATTTTTATACAAAGCTTTATAAATTGCAATTAAGATTGTCTCTGATTAAATCTGGAAATAGAGAGGAACATGCAGGGCATTGTGACTGACCTGTAATATATGTTAACTTGAAGCATCTCTTCATTAGCAAGTAAGACTAACTGTGCTAACTTCATGCTTTAAAATCACTTCTACATTGACAATAACTGTGATGGTAGCAGCCTTGTACACATTTTCAGCCTCACAATGGATAAGAAATTAGTAGCCCCTTTTGTGAATTTTCATGAATCTTTTCAGAAGACTGGCATTATGCAACTAACTTGTGGCAAGTAAAAAAACAAAGAGTGAGAAAATGTGAATGCCGAAGAGGAAGCAAACCCAAATAAAAGTTCATGTTTGCCAGTGGGAATAAAAGCCATGTAGATGAAAAGATATCATGACAGAGATATAAGGGCCTTACTATGTTAGCATGTATTTCAATATCTGGTTTGCAGCAGTAGTTACTAGCTAATTCCTCCATAACAAAATAGAATAGAGGAGAGGTTTTGTATGTAGAGCTATTGATGTTTAATTGTGGTGCCTAGCTTAGCAGCCTCATCTTCAGGTCTGTAATGAATCAAGACAGAGAGGTTCTTTCATAGCAGTTTGTCTCTGCATTATTCTGAGTTACCTTCTTGAAGTCTTTCCTCTCTCCCTTGACTATAAAGACAATTAGAATCCTAATCCAAACATTTCAGCTGGGTGCCTGGTGTTGTGAACTGTGCCATATAGCATCTGTTATCCATTCTAACCCTACAGAGTGTTTCATCTTTGTTTCATGTCTTCTCCACCTTTCATTGTGCAACCTCATCTGGAGAAAAATGACAGTCTATCAAGTTTGCTATAAACATCTTGAAATGAGCAGAGTAAACAGTGGGTGATAAAGCTGGCCAAACAGTCTCCCTCATGAAACGCTTTTTTATTATGTTCAGCTCCAAGTGTCATTTCCCTAATGCTGCCCGTTCATCTTGTACCTGGTTACAAATTAAATGTGCATGCACTTTTGCTCTCTTGTGGGTGGAGACACCCACTAGCAGCCAGCCCATGGCAACAAAACTATGCCATAAAACTGTAAGGTTTCCCCCAAAATTTATTCTCCTTTCTGTTTTGTTACTATAGAAATGAGTACAACTGGGTATTCCTTAAATTCCTTGGTCAGTAAGGTGGCAATATATCACTTTTTTTGGGATGCCACAGCTCTAGCCAGCACTAGAGATCCAAGGTGGGAAATAAAGGTCATGTTATAGCCTAAGCAGCTTTGCAGCGGTAGTGTGGCTGAGGGTAAATATAGGAAACAGGAGTTCAACTGCTGCTAATAGTGTGCAATATAAATTTATCAAAACTCCACTAATGTGGCAACTTGTTCCTGAGAGGGGATAAAGTATAGTTTCATATTGCAGAGGCAGGAGGTAGACAGGTAAGGAGGACCAAAGAAATGAGAAAAAATCAAGTACAATACTGCAGTGGATAATAGTGCAGATTGCTATGAAAGTAGTCGCTCAGTTGCTCATCCTGTGTCAAACTGAGGCAGGGAGTCAGTGAATGCAGTTATGGCACCTGTGATTGAAGTTCAGTATCTATTTCAATCGGCTGCAAAGTGAATTTGCCCTCTTCAATCTTTTGACGTGCCTTCATTTTTAGCACTTATTAAAACTAAGGTCAACAACCCTTTCAGGTTAATATATTTCAGAAAACTGCATCAAACTCTTTAGCTAATCTCAAACCCTAAAGTAGATATCTGTGCAACCCTAAAGTAGATATCCATAATAATTGCTTTTTTTTTTTTTTTTTTTTATTCCTGGCACTACAGAAAACAGAAGCTTTTTTTCCTCTGTACTGTAAAAGTAGATTTCCTGCACCCTGTTTTTCTTTTGAACCGTGAAAGACTGCCTTCTAGAAAAGATCCAAGCCTAAATTACATTCCTCTTTTCACATGCTGCTTCGATATTATGACTTTATCTCAAAAGTTAGCTTAAAAATGCTATGATGTTGTTCAAGCAGTAAGTAAATAAACACATAAGCAATTTAACTATGAGGGAAAGAACAGCTAAATTTCACTGCTTACCATAAAGGAGTCTAAGCAATTTTGGTTATATAATGGCTACATTGAGCTAAGGTTCTTCTCTCTGAACATTTCGAATCAAAATATGTCTTTCACCTCCTCTGCCTCTATCAAGGTTTATTTAGCGGATCCTTTTCCTACTGAGAGATCAAAGAGACTGTCACTGTTTATCTTGGAGAAAAAAGTTAGGGGACTTAGCGATAACACGAAAAGCACTCAATGTCAGAGCAAGGATAAATTAGACACTTATTTTCACTCTTCCTTCTCAAATAAGGGGACATTAGAGAAATTTGAAACTCCATAGATAAAAATGTGGCACAAGGTGATGGATTTTCATGTACTGTACACTTAGCTGTGGAGTTCACTGCCTCAAAAGAGATCTGAGATCAAGGAGAAAGCTGCATTTGAAAAGTATTGAGCATTTGCTTTGTCAAGTGTTCACAGCATGTGCAAAGTGTATGGGGAGAGGTCATGATGCAGTTCTAACTTACTCATGTCAGAAATTCAGGTTTTAGGATCATTTCTAAAGAGTCTGACTCAAAAAATAAAAATCCCTAGAATCTGTTATGCTAACCTCGTGTTTATTAAAGAGGGCTCTGATATTGCCAATAAGATTCTTTGAAGCACTCTTGGGCAAGACCAGAGAGAGAATACAAATCCACTGTACGGCGTTGTTTATGTATCCAGTGTATCCAACACAAAGAAATTCTCTGTTCCCGTGTTTCCACATTGACTCTCCAGCTCAGGTATTCTCAGGTAGGGCTCAGGTATCCTACCAGGGTAGGTTGGTACCACCCTTGATTATACACACCTCTTTAGCCTTTATTAGACCATTACATCTCCCAAAGATGCTCTTTACATGAAAAAAGAAAGTGTTCCCCCTCTGTACCTATTTCTGCTTTGGTGACTGCTTATTTCTACTGGGAGGATGGAGAAAGAAGACTTTATGGGGGGGTCAATATCTTGATTTTTGTAAATGAAAATACTTACATTCTCATAATTGCAACTATTAACAGTGGTAAAAGGATGCATCCAATCCATAATGTGAGGTAATGTTTGGCAACTTGCAACAGTCTCTAGCAATTATATAATTCATTCATTGACTAATTAATTAGCTTTACTTTTAAGATTCATATATATGACAGACACATTATTTGCTTCAGTTTTAGTCATCTTTTCTTTCATACTTGTGAAAAAGCACATGGCATTATTGTAAAGTCCTAAAAGTCCAGCCTGTGTCATCTTCCCTGTTCTGTAAGACCATGTCTGAGATCCATGGTGCCAAGCCATCAGAGGTTGTAAAGAGAAACTCTTGATATTTCTGCCAACCTTATGTTTTGAACCCTCTTTGGATGTGAATTGGTTTGGCTGCATGCCATACATTGAAGCTAGGAGAGTTCTACCAGCCAAAAAAAAAAAAAAAAAAAAAAAAGTGAAGGTCTGGCTTTGATTAGGGCCCCATTCCCCAGTAAGCAGGTTTTCCAGGCTGTCTTTTGGCAAGCCAAACACCTATACAATTCAAAATAATTACAGTTTTGCCAGCTGCTTCTTCAAAAATCCCCCAAATTTGTGATCCCAGGGCATGGTTACAATGTTGTGTCAGGCTAGTACTGTGGGGCTCAGGCAGAGGACTCTTCTTACTTAGACATCTGAATAGGGGAACTTTTTCCTTCATGGACTTCATTTCTATTTTTCTCTAAACATTTCTAATCAGCTAAGTGGAAAAAAAAAACCACCCTTTTTTGTGCACAATCCCATAGTTTATATTTAAATTCTCCATGCTCTCTCCATCCCTAGAGATGTTCATCCTTGTGTGCTGTCACCAGAGAAACACAGACAGAGCTCCAACTTTCTGAGAATGTACTAAGGCATTTTAAACTCTGTAATAATTGATGTTTTTTTATGGAGTTCCAGATCATTTACTGATATTGAACGCTTCAGTGGCTTAATCCTTCCTCACACAATGTGGAGACAAATAATAGCTTCATGGACTTCATCACTCATGAAAGGCAGACAGAGCAGGAGAGCCAGCATGAAAATATTTTAATTATACTTTGTCAGAAGGATATCACAGGAGATAAAATTGCTCTCCTTTGCTACTTTCATTCAGGGAGTTTATCACAGACAAAATTTATTTACTATTATTTATTTGCTATTAAAAGTTGCACTTTGGTTTGCAGAGTGGGTTTCCAGGGGGCAAGATGGAGAAAGAAGATTGGAACAAGAAGCAAAACACCATGATCACTTAGGAGTGCAATTATTTGCCTTATGTCATGCTAGAAAAGGAAAAGCCTCTTATCAAATAATATGTATTATGGAAAAGAGGATAGGATAGATATTAGGCTTTTTAAGTTTTTGCTTATTGGTTTGTGGGCCAGTACTGTACAGTCTTCTGGAAACAAATCAGAGGGATTATCTCACTGCAGCAAAACTTTTCTTTGACAGATGTTCTCTAGATATTTCTCTGTAGCTTCCCCATACTATCTTTCTAAAGGATAAGCACATAGAAATGCAAATGAATGGCACATGAGATTGGAAAAAGGAATATAGAAACCTGGCTTTTACATCAAAGAAGAATGTTATGTCATAAATTAAATTCATTTGTGGAGTTGAATCAAACTCACTTTTAAAGTCAGAGGGATTTTGTCCAATAGACATAGGTAGGTCTTGGATCAGGTTACACTTTCCAATATCAAACAGAATAGGGCATGCTGGAAAACAGGATTGCTGTTAATTAGACTGCTCAATTTCTGCTTCTGTTATTATTGTTTATTTTTATTTTGTGTAAAACACCACCTGCTATGGGTTGTTAAATTTACTTTGTCTACAGTTCAAACATAGTATTGCATTTATGCATGAGTGCTTACTTCTTACAGGTTTCCTGTCTTCTAACAGAATGCCATGGTAAGTGATGTGCCAAAAAGTTACCGATAACAAACAGGGGTAAACAATACAGACAATTCTGTTTTCTTTCTTGTCAATTCGTTTTATAGACTGCAGACTTGTGGTACTGCTGAGGTAGATAACATTAAAGGAATAAGGACAAGAAATAAAGTGTCTACCTGGCCTTTGGTGAATGCTGAGAAAGGTCAATAGCTTGTCTGCCATCTCAGTTGCCGTTGAATATCTCAGATTGAGAAGCAGAGGAGTGTTTACTTGAAATTTGCTTTCTTCTAGTGCCATTTAAATTCATAAGAAACTACTCCTAGCATTTTTAGTAGTAAGATCATGGCAGGGCACGGGGTCTTGAAATTTTTCCCACCCTAACAGCTCTACATGTACTTTACTGGCAGTGTGATCAGGCCTTATATTTCAGACAAGATACCATGTTTTGTAATAATATGTAACAAAGGAAACTTTTCTCCATTTTTTTTTGTAATCAGACAGTTTCCAAAACATCACAACGGATATCCCATGTAAGTCATACTACCAAAATCCTTTTTTAATTCCTGATAAGCTTTTAGTGCCAGTAAAATCTCTCTACGATGAGGAGCTCCAATTTAATTAAATGTTGTATGAAACTGTATTTCTTTTCCCTTGTTGTATATTTGCTGGCTATTAATATATCCTGTATTATTGAACTCAGGGTAAAAAGACATCTCTATGCGGCCTTCTCTATGCAATTCATTTGTTTTTATAACTCTTTCATGACTGATACAACTCTTTTCTTTTACAGTAAACTCTCCTGGACTATTTAGTTGATTCTTATACTGATGTGCTTCCTCTGCGCCTTTTGATTTTCTCATTTGTGTTTTGAGATGACTGAAACCAAAGATGAAAAGACTGAAACCACATGGAGAAGTATATCATATTCCATTTATTCCCTTCCTTTTTCAGTGGTTTCTCTCCTCCCCCGCTTTTTTTCCTTTTAGCCACTCCCAGAGTGACTAGAGGACTTTAATCTCTATTTTCACTCCATAGAAATATTACTTTAGTTTCAAAGTCTGTCTGTGTTCATGGACAGTTTCAAGTGTGTCTATATTCATCACCTCAGAA
>JAVCKT010097531.1:0-10206 GCA_032273925.1 Rhynchotus rufescens
GGAAAACAAATAGTTTGTGAAGTAGAGATTATCCACCATAAATTATTGCTAGCTATAAAAAGTAAATACAGATGTTTGATGGAAAAGTAGATCTTATTTTATTTTGTTTTCATGAGCAAATACATCTGTGTAGTTTCAGTGGTGCTTAGTGCAGAAATGGCTGTAGGCTTGTCCTCCATCCGCTCAGCTTCTTGTCTGTGCTGACTTTCCTTGGCTCACATGAGACCAAGTCCCTCAGACCAAGAAAGGGAAGGCAACACTGATTTCTCCAAAGCATAGGGAGGTCTATTGATAATAAAATTTCTAAACAGGGCATAAGACTGGATCTCCTCATTTGAAAGCAAGTTCTTGTCTGAAAACCTGTTCTGTTTCTGCAATGAAACTGAGTAGCAGGCTGCTCCTTGCAGCTCCAGCTCTCAACAGGAGCAGGTCCTGATTGAGGATGTCTGTTAACATTGACCAAAATTTCCTGGCTAATTTTTGGCCAGTATTAATATACAAAAGATAGCTACTTATACCACCTCCCTCTTCACCAGTTCTTGGGAGAGGGAAGACAAAAGTGTGGAAGTGTTTCCTAATATTCTAAGAAATTGCACTGGCAGCTTAACTTGGCTGTGCTTTTGTAGTAAATTTTTGCAACTTGAAAAACAATTTAAAGCTGAAGTGAGTAAGAACTGAGCACAAAGTCTGAGTATTCATAGCTGGGATTGGGTAAGATTCTGAAGAATTGGTAAGACTAGATAGAGTTGCACAGTAGCAGGGGAGGAGGGAAGGTGTAGCTATATCATTGTCACTCCAGTGGTTCAGGTGTATCTCCCACTATCAGGGAACATGTAATCTGTAGACCTTTCTAAGCAGGAAGACCTTTCTTAGCTTCTGTGGACATTTATTGGCAAGGTAAGAGTTTGTTTATTTTCAGTTTAAACTTCATGGATTATTTCTGCCCATGTTCCTTCACCCTGTCATGTTCCTTGTCATATAGCGTGTCAGCTATGGAAACCTGTAACCATTTCCCTCCTGCCTGCCCCTCAGGGAAAAGGAAAAAATGTATCTCACATTTCACCTGTGACCAGCAATGTGACAGGGAGAGAGATTGCAAAAAAAAAGTTCCTTACTGTTAAAATATTTTTACTAACATCTTTACCAGTAAGAACTTTCCATCCCCACTTCACACAGCTGTATAAACTAACATTTTTGAAGAACTTGGATGAGGCTCAAGTCTATACTTAGCAGCCAAGTTTCACTCCTCAGAATCAAGGTTTAACCCTCTTACAGAATACTCCATGGTGCTGGTTGCTACCAGTGACCAGTAGACCACTAGGAGAACCATTTCCAACAAAATTAGAGGGTATTTGTATGTATGTTTTTCAGTGTATTGTATTGCCTGCAAGTGTGTACTATTAAGACCTTGTCATTCAAAATAATTTGGCAAATGTGTTGTGTAAGCATAGCTCCATTAAACTCATCAAAAGCTATAGGGGGGAAAAAAATGAACATATATGCTGAGTTTAAGCATATGTAGAGCCCCTCAGAATTCAGTGAGACACATTAGGCTGGAAGTTGAATATTTGTATATAAATTCACAAGTGCACTGAGATTGCACAATCCAGGAACTCCATGTGCAGGGAGCTGCAGCTCCCCTGGGAGAGGAGGGAGAGGTTGGTATAAGCTGAAGCTCCTGCTGAAGCCTCTTCAGCTGGAGCTAGGGCTGAAGCAAGAGCACGGGCACTGGGCTGAAGGTAGAAGAGTCTTTCCCTTGTGGTCTTCCATTCTGATTTCAGCACTGGTAAATGTGCTAGTATTCTGCCTCTGAAGTCCTTCTCTTGAAATCATCACCCATGTTAACAAGTTGATTACAGCTTCATTTTATTGCTCAATTTCTTTCTGCTATCTCTTTAAAAAGAAAAGGCCCTGTAGAATAACGATCTCAGTATACATGACTGAGAAGCAGTAAAATAGCATAGCATAAATATTAAATGTTTCTATTTATCTTTACAGAGTGTTCACACTTAAGATGTTCCACTTAGAGACCCTTAAAATAACCACTCCTTTCAAACAAAGGAGAAATGCATGCTAATGAATCATGGTAGTGATTTTTAATAAAAGCATCCAAACATTGAGGAATGCTGAACCTATCCATACACAGAGACCTGAGCTTTTGAGAAGTGCCTATTGACCTTATGAGATATAATTGGGCTTTTGAAATATCATAGGGATTCAGCCAAAACATTGCAGTGTGCTAGCTATTAAAAATAAACTGGAGAATCATATATTAGACCCTGATTGTGAAGCTGTAGTTGGACCTAGGTTTCCTAGACTCCAGGAAGAGAACATCAATGTAGAAGTTTGAGTTGTTGAAATACTGTGCTAGATATGGCAGCCCAGGCACCACAGTGTCCAGGGATGATCCAGAAAACTTCCCCAAATTTTCTTTTCTCTTTTAACAATCCTGTCCCTTAACATTTTCTCTCTTCCAAAGTTGTCATCTACTTGAGGTGGTAGAAGAACAATGATGCCCCAAACTCATGACATCTTGGACATGAATGAGTGGATTCTCTTCACTTGTTCTTACTGAGCTTTCAAATGCTGGAAAGCAACTTTTTGCTAATAAGTGCTTGTCTTAAGGATGTTTTTAAAAACAAAGATTAAGTGTGTGGGATATAATAAAGAAAAAAAAAATCTTAAAATATTTTAAAATTTTGAAATCATTATCTGTGTCTATATTTTAAAAAGTCCCTATTTTGGCATGCAGCCAAAATCAGGAATCACTGGGTAGTGCAGTTCCATCTTGATGCCAATGACAAATATTCCTACTCCTGTTACTGAGGGCAGGAACTGGGTCACTGACTCCCGTTAAAATCAATGAAGCAGCAGAACTGGCTCCCAAACCATCTGTAAGAAGGAATATATTAATGCTGGTTTAATTAACTTAATAAGGACAGCACACATGCTTTCAAAAATGCCTAATGCAGAGAATTTTAGGAGTAGGAAACTTTTGAAATGTAAAATAAACATGGAGAAGTTCATTTTGACATCTCTGAAATGTTTTAGTGAATTGTAATGCAAGAGCATTTTACCAGATGCAGTTATAGCAGACCTCTCTTTGAAGATGATTTCAGCATTAAATGTGAAAAAGCTTCCCATTCCCCTAAAATAAGCATAATTCGGACTCGTCATTGATTAAACTGATTCTCCAGTTCCTCTGAAGTGTGAGCAAAACTAAATGGGAGGTTGTTCTTTGCTGTGTAACGGTGAAAGGCTTGCACCAATGAACCTTGCTCTGTATTCTGGGGAGCTGCAATTCCGAGTAGTCTCCTAGCAAGTAAAGAGAGTTGTCATTGACAGCCAGAACGTGAATTACTGTATCAGCTCTGTCTGGCACTGATGGGCTAGCTAGAGGAAGAAAGGAGGGAAGGAAGGAAGGAGGGAAGAAAGAAAGGAGGGAAGGAAGGAAGGAGGGATCAGATGTACATTCAGTACATTCTTGTAGGTTCTTGTTTCTGTCTGAGTCATTCTGTCTTAGAAGACAATAATAATGGAAGGAAGCTCTGTATCTTTACTATGTAGAGTATATGGAATTTCATGTAGATTCTCTGGTTTTGAAGATATTCAAAATCCAATGAGATAAGCCCCAGGCAACCTGATATAACTGAAGTAGCCTTGCTTTGAGCAGAGGATTGGTTCTGGACACAAGGTAACATCCTGAGGGACCCTCTAACTCTATAGAGTTATTCTATAATTTTAAATTTAGTTTCTCACTTAAACATCTTAGACTCTTTCCTTGCAAGGAATCAGTGCAGACTTTCCAAAACTATATTTTTCAACTACTCTCTAAATATTTAAAGCTGTAGATCATGTCCATGCAAAGCAAATTTGGAAAGAGTCTTTACAGAGTGTTCCATTTGCAGGCTCATTTGCACATGGAAATGTCCAACTGATCTTTTGTAAGATTGGATTTAGGGGCAGCAGCTGAAAATACCTCTGCTTTCCAAGTATAACATTACTGAAACATCTTATTGTCCATGACTTATGTCTCAAGTGATCTGATGTGATGTCTGGGAAACAGATTTTGAAGTACAGCAATATAATACTGTTTTGTGTTGAGCTGATTTAACTTAAAGGAGTACTCATGGTTTTAACTGACCACAAAAACTTCAATAAATCAGAGAGATGAGGACAGAGAAAGGATCACCAGAGCATTACAAGAGAAGACTCAGCTGTATCAGTTCATAAATTGTGAGTGGATTACTGTATATCTTTTTAATAAAACAAAATGATTTCATGTTTATATATAAATTATGAAGTGATATATTGGTGAAATGCCTTCTAAAACTAATTGACAGAAATTCAGTGCCTGAGAGGGATTAATACCGCTTACCTCAGTGTCTCAGAGTTAATGTTTTTCAAGCAAACAGTAGTGTTTTGTTTGTTTTAAAGTCAACTTCGTATTTGACCTATTCACATAATAATATTGTTGGCATTCCCAATTCTCTGGCCATGTGCAGATTCCTAGGGCTAGGAATGTAGCCCCTCCAACACCGGTGAACATGAAGGTAAGGTATTAAAGCCTGATTATAGAAACTATTGAATTTCTTCTTTGAGAGGCTGAACTTCTTGTTCTGATTTTAAAATCATTCAGGATTTGGAGTGCTTGGTACTATTTATATGTAGGAATGAATCATCCTATTTGCTTCCTGCTGTAATCATCTATAAAGAATTGTGATCACAGTCATCTAGTTGACCTTGCCCTCTGCAACGCACTCGGTGATTTACCATTCAGCAGCGCTGCTGGCTGAAGGCTCTTCGAGCGCCAGACCTCTCTCCGCTGCAGCCAGCTCCCTGCAGTCCGGTATGACACACAAGATTTGTTAAAATTACAGCTCTTTCACATATGGTTCTTTCGTTCAAGATGAGAACAGCAAATTGCCCGTGTGCTGCCGACGCCAGGTGTGATTCGGCAGGGCTGCCGGAGCGGCCTCCTGGCAGCGGCGGCTGCGGGGCTCGCTAGGTAGCTGCGGTGGTGACGTTGCTGCCGTGTGAATCACTGTGGGGAGCAGCCCGAAACGGCCCCGAACGGCTCCTGCCGCGGCAGCTGTGCCAGAATTAATAGCTCTGCTCGTTAGGAGCAGCCTGCCTCTGAATTTATTTAGGTTACAATTAGTTTACTTTCCAGTGTCTACTGGTTTCAAAGTAGTATTGAAGAAAAAGGCAAATGAAGTTTTGTCTTGTGGTTAGTTTAAGTTATCTAGTAGCCAGCCGCCTTGACCCACAACTTTTCAGTTTAGTTGGTTCAACAAGGCTGCCATGAACCTGCTTTGGAAGCTTCCTTGCTGTGAGGGTTTTAAGAATAGTAGGAACTATATAGCTTTTCTTTAGATGCCTTCACATCATTAATGATTTTTAATGATTTTAGTTTGGGTTTCTTAAACGACAACCATGCTGCAACCAAGGTGCATTTGCTGGGGTTCCAGCAACAAAACAAAATGTGGTAGTCCTTGAACCTTTTGCACAGCAAAATGCTCACAGATCAGCAAGGAGAAATGGCACCGTGCCCTGCTCTACCTACTGTTTCCTTGCCCATTACCCATGGGTTTCCCCAGCTGCTCTGGCTCTGCTGCAGAAGTGAAGACATTGCAGAGCATGGCAGCCTATGTTTACCTGGAGCAGCTTGCAGAGAGACACAGGAGCAAGGTTTTCATATTGCATTCTCACCATAGTAACCTTTATGAAAAATATATTTTGAATTTAGCTGTGTTTTTCTCTGTTCTTCTTGCTATGATGCTGGAATTTTCCTGGAATTTATAGAATAGCTATATAACTTTGACTAGTATTATTAATAAGTAATCCAAAGCTAATAATTTTCAGTCAGCATGGACTTCAGTTACTTAAAATGTGATTGCTGGTAAACCTGCAACAAAAATGGCAACAGCTTTCAGTTTTATAATTTGATTTGCTAATCAAATTTTCTAATCTTTCTTTGGGTTTGATCAGCTGATCAGCTTTCAACTTGTGGTGATTTTTTTTTTGTTTGGTTGGTTTTTTTTTGCTTTTTAATGCTAGACAATTTTTGGTTAAGCTTTATAGTTGAAATCTAGTGAGACTCTTGTTCTCTTGGCCAATCCACACTCCTTTTTAAATCCATGCGCATGGTGGACCATCTTAGTGCCCTCTTTTGTTTTGCCTCTTGATATCTGCTGGTTTTAGTATTTTTAAAATTTTCTGTATTCCATGCTTTTATGCATATAAAAGGAATCACTGTTGTTTCTTGTGCTTTAGCTGTCAAATACTCTATTTTGTATGGATCTCCTGTTACATTACAAGCAATTCTATTTAAGATGTCCATCATGGGCCGGCAGGCGCAGCTCAGATTTATATGCAAGATTTGCCCGGGAGTGGAAACCTCCTTTCTTCCCTATTTGGCCGTGGCGCCGTTCCCAGGGCGTTCTGCACAAACGTGTGCACCGCTTTCCCCTGCTGAGAACCTAATTTGTTCTGTAAATAGTGAAGTGAGCCTGCGGAGGCTTTGGCATGTGGCCTCAGCAATAGTGGAGGTATGACTGAATTATTGAAAGCAAGATAGACTTGGACAACAGAATCTCTCAAGTGAAAACGCAGATACTTGATCGTGCTTCCCTCATTCCCAAGAAAAAGAACCTGGGAGCCATGAGGTGAGATGAACAGACAGAATTATCCTCATTTCCCAGCAGGGAAAAACTGGAGCAGAATAAGCTGCATATTACAGTGAATAATCAGTGTTATGGTCCTATTAGTTACCTTAAACCCCTTCACTCTCTACTCTTGCCTCCATCTTCCCCAGATATTTTTCTTTGAAGGAGATAAGCTATAGGAAAGTGATTGGATGCATAGGTCCTGGCTAAGAAAAGCTCTAACTAGAAATGAAGGATACAAATCAAAAAATAAGGATGAGTTCTGTGACTATCACAGTAATTTGATGTACCCTTAACTTACCAGCTGTCTTGAAGGCAGTGAGGTACTTCCAGATATGTCTGGTTTTTAGCAAGATACAATACATAAACTGTATCTCTCCTCACAGGGTTTTCACAGAGGTTAACATGTCCCTCAAACCTAACTTTGCCATAGTCCTCTTGTTTTGGTCCTGCATACTTTTTGGGGTTTCTGCTAGGGAAAAATAGGTTGTAGGCTATGTAGTAAGGACAAAATGTATTTTAGATGGTAATACCAAACTCCTCTTTCTTTTTTAATCAGAAAATTGGGCAGCGAACTATTTGAACATTCCCTACTTAAACTAGTCATTTAAAAGTCTATTCTGAATTAACCTTTTCCCTCTTTTTTTTTCAGGCAGTTTGTACCAGATCTGCCCATACTAGTTTACTGTCTGTGAAGCCCCCTTGAATTATTGTGTTACCTTGTGTCACTAGCTTCAGTCAAGAGCTAGAATGTCCTTCTGGATGACATGCAATGACTAAAAAACCCTGCTGTTTCAGTTGACCTCACTGAGAGGATATTATCACTTCCATGACTGTCTGTTTAAAAAGCATTAGCACTTTCACTGCTGACACTGAAAAGCCCAAGTTTTCCCTTTTGCTGACGTCAGTAGCAAGGCAAGGCTGGTTTACTCAGAAATAAACCAATAAGGATGTACTGTATTATGCAATTACTAAAAGGTAATCTCTTCTTTTAAGAGGGAACAATAGATATGATTAAAACAGTGTGATTTTGTCCTGAGACTGCATGAGTCACTAATAAATAAAAGTAATGAAGAAAAGAGTTTTTCTTCTTCCCTGAAGAAAAGTGGCTGTAGATGATTCTTTTTGCAGCTGTTGCCAAGCAGGAATCCCACCAGAGTGGAGAAGAGGTTAGCCTAAGAAGTGCACAATCTCAGCTTTTCCAAATGGAGATGTCTGTAAAATAATTCATGTTGCCTTTGCAAGTAAAATGACTTATTTACTTATTCTGCAGTGTTTCTTGCCACTTCAATTGCAGTGAAATTGCCTTGTTAAAGTCGAGAGAAAATCTGAACAGTATTTTCCAGGAGCTTAGGTTTATATATTTGGAAAGAAACAATTCTATTTTTTTAAATGGCTGTATTTTCCTTTTCTTCTGTAGCTTTATGTTATGTCATGCTAGGCCTTTCCATGAGACAAGGGAAATGACAGTGTTTCCTAGGAAGGATGAGTTAGCTGGAAATTGGTTTGCAATAAAATTATTTTTTCTTTAATCTTCATGCTGTTTCAGTTCTGTGGAAAGTTCTAATGGCTGATGATGATGCCTAGTGATTAATACTCATGTTGCAAGCAGTATTAGTAAATGCAGAGTTCAGAGCTGTGACCAGTTCTTATCTCTGTATTATAAGACTCCATTTGGTTACAGTATTAATTTCCCTTACAATAAAGCAGAGTTACAGATAGGGTAAGTTGCATGGGGCAGGGACCCTTTGTCCCTTTCTGTCCTTGCAGAGCACTGGTGAAACAATCTCCCATCTGAGCAGAGGATTCCAGGGTGCTAATATACTGCAAATCATAGCTAATAAACTAGTACCTGCCCTGTGACAGTGACAGTTCTGTAAATAATTTTTTACAGAAAAATAGGCAAGAACAACTTGAGTAGAGTTCTTGTAACTGCTGTTCCTTTGCCAATAATCTACTGTCCATTTGTTTTGTTATTTTTGTAGACTCACATGTGAGAGGAGTAGAAAACTGTAGTGAAAAGATTATAAAAAGTAATGGTTTTTATATCTGCTTTTCAGATGTTTCTTTTGGCACACTAGAAAAACATGGCATATAACCTTTTGAAAATGCAGGACAGATATAAAACTCTAGGGCTTAGATTTCATGGCTTAAAATTAGTTCCATATGGTGATGTAATTACATGGGAGCTAAATACGGAGTGAGAAACAGAAAGGGGAGTTCTGCTGAGAGGAAAACATAACACAGTATGCTCAGGTGGGAGCATGGTGCTCACCTAGGTTCATGTGCTTTGCACCGAGACTGTAACTTTCTTCCTCTCCAGCTTTTTTTTTTCCTGAAATTTTTTCACAAACCTAGTTGGTTTACCCTAAAGATTCAAGATAAACGTGGTTGATACTGAATTCTGAATAATTCAGAATAATGTAGTTGACACTGAATATGATAAAATCTGACAAATTCTAAATGATATTTCCAGGTATTTGTTGGTCTATGGAATATTTTGTCTGCTCTTGCCTTTTTATAATGCAAGATTTAATAGCATTTAGAAACAGTCTGGTTAGGTCTGGCCTTTAAATCCAAAAATCATATTCAGTATCAGCCACATTTACTACCTGACATGGTGCCACAACAGAGGAAGACTACAGACAGAGGTAAATGAGAAAAAAATATTACTTTTTTTTTAAATCACACTGAAGTTACCATTAGTTCTCCAGGTGTGTTCTGTTAGCAATGGTACCTCTGTCTTTGCAGTATGTATTTGGGACTGCTAGGATTCTTGTGGTTTTTTGGCAGATTTCATTTTGTGACTAAGCTCAACACACAGATAATGAGATTTTGTTCTTAGTTCCAAAAGTCCAGAATTACTCTACAAACTGTAATACATTTACTCTGAATTATTTTTATGCAACTTACATAGCTACCTCTTAGTGTGCCTATTTGCTGTAGGTAATTATTTGCTATAATTTTAGCAAAAAATGCACACACTACGTTGGAAAAAATAGAAAAATCAGTAGCTTTTACTGTACTTTTGTGTCTTGAAATGTTACCTTTAGATAAAGTAAAAGACATTGTTACAAGTATTATAATTGCGACTTATAGAGAGTAATTATATATCACGCTTAAAAGTCATATTTTTCTGCCCTCATTAGCACAGAATTGTTTAATTTAGTATACTCTGTTAGCAGCATTACTGTAATCTCTAGTGAGCTAAATAGTCATGGTCCAGCTGTACTATGAATTTATAAATGTGTAGAGTTATTACTCATGTTTGAGTAATCTTAGAATCATGATTTAGGATAAACTTACCAAAGGAATTTAAGAAAAAAAAAAAAGGAGAGTAGGGAGAGGAGGAGAAGATAGCATAGCATGAACACATTTTGCATAGAAGAAAAGTATCTGAGAATAGTAAGTATACCGTTCCAGCGTTGTTTACGTGTATGTAATTAGGTTTCAAAAAAACAAACTAATCTTTGTGACAAAGTATCAGACTACAGTTAGTCTGATTTTGCTGCTATTGAAGTTAATGAAAATTTTATCA
>JAVCKT010097532.1:0-11601 GCA_032273925.1 Rhynchotus rufescens
TAGGAGACATCGGATGTTCATCATCAAGGTGCCTAGGAACATTACACATCACTACAGAATTTGCAGTGGGATCAATATAAATGGGAGATGATAGCTTCGCCTTGAAAGAGAAGGTAATTCTCAGAAAGTGTATCCTTTTTTTTTTTAAGAAACAGTCCATACTTAGCAAGTAAATTTACCAAATGACATTTGCTTTCTGTGGGTCTTTGGAGACCTGCAATTTTGGAGAGTTTCACTTAAAATTCTGAGTTGCAAAAATCTAGCATTTTGCAGAAAGTGTTTTTATTGCTATTATTCCATATCCCTTTTTTTACATACTTATTCAGATTATTAAGCAAATGCTTGCAAAGATGCTGGGTAACTAGCAAACATGGTTAGAGAAATACTATGTTTAAAATATAAATTGATTCATGTTTATCATTTGAAGCCTTTCAGAAAAGCTTTAATTTTACAATTTTTTTTACAGAATTTTACAAATTTGTGAGAGTTTAGCTTTTGACTTCAGTGGTTACAAGATCAGTTCATCTTGGCATGAGCTAAGACCTCCATCTTTTAAAAGACAGAGAACTGTTACAGATGCACACACACTCAGTTATGTTTGCATTCATACCTTCACTGAAATATTTTTTTTCTTAAAAAAAGAAACAAAGAATACTATTAAAATACATACAATCCAAGCCAGGCTTCTCAATTTACAAAACTTTGGGGTTTGATATACTTCTCATTGGAAAATGTAGCTATTCAAGTTTCAGGTCTTTTACATCAATAGAAATAGATATTCTTCCCACCTACTTATTCTTCCCACATTAACACTGTTGTGTTTAAGTCACAGGAGGTATTTCTGATACCCACCTACACCAGAAAGAATCTGCTCTCAGACCTTTTAAATCTCAGCAGTTTGAAATGCATTTTTTCAAATTGTTTTGCTATTAACAAATCTTTTTGCAATACCTGCACCAAAGGTCAGTTCTGAAAATCATGAATATTTATTGGTCACTCTTTGACATTTCAATAAGTGGTACGAAGACCACTGTTCAGACAGAGCTTACTACATGCTAATTGGGTAATGCATGAGTTCAATTATTTTTGCTAATTGAGCTGTCTTTAACTGAGGTAGTTCAGACTAAAAAGTTAGTAGAATGACTCAGTTGAGTAGAACTAGATTAGTCAGAAGTATGGTCTTTCTGTGCTGTGTAACAGTCACAAAAAACAAACATTTTGTCACTTAAATGTTATTGTTAGCAATGAGCAGTAGTACATCAAAGTGAAAGCAACCTATAGGAGAGTTGCTTTTGCCTGAAGGAGGTTTTTTTCACTTACGGTCTTGTTAAACTCCAACTAAAAAGTAAAAATACAAAGATACGTATAATAGATGGGAGAAGGATATTTTGGAAGACTTCTAGAAGGGTTAAGATTACTTTAAAGCCCCGCCTCCTCTGAAATACTATTTAGAGCACAGCTCCAGCAGGTGTGGGTTAAGATGAGACTGAGAGGACTAGTGTGGTAGCCCGTCAGTGTGTCGTTTGGTGGGGTGCTGGGCAGGGTGGCTGTATAGAGGTGGCTTGGGCAAAACTTGGTGGATGTTTCCTTGCTGAATAGTGCATGCACAAACTGTAAGTTTTAAAAGCATTTGTCTTGAGAGCTCTCGTTATATGAGCTTTGATGATTAAAGATAAGTTTACCTTATCTCCATTTTTTTCTTAAACAGAAATATTTCTGGGGTAACGGTGATGCACTCTGGCCCTGATTTATACTCCTCTCTGCTGATAGACACATGCTAAGGGACACCTCATGTTTAATGCAGGTTTCTTTTTTTCTTTTTATTTTTTTTTTTTTAGTTCAGATTGAAAGCCTTTTCAGGGCCTTTTTCCCTGCTTCTCTTGTCTCCTTGTTCTTCAAGGAATAGGGATGTTATAATGCATATCTGCATTGCTCAGTACAGTCATCAATGAGACTAAAAGTCTGATAAGACCTTAAGACATCAAGTGTAGGACAACATAATTTATACATCTGAATAGTCTGAGCTTGATTTGTAAGCTTTTAGCCCCCTCTTCCTAGAAAGGATGTCTTAGACTGGCATTTTTCCAGCTTTAGGTATCTCAGCTGGAGGGACTTATTCTTACTGAATAATAGTTTGTGTATCTCAAAACTATGAAAATTATTTTCTAGCTTTAAAAGCGTCACCTATGTAAAGTTCATTAACACTGTATATGTTTAGAAAAGACTCTCAATAAGTCTGTTGAGAAGCTATTCTTAAAATACAATGGACTAAGTTTGAAATGACACACAGCCTCTGTTTTAAAATGCATGTATATGAATGCTGTATACAGCTGTGCTTCTTTAATTTTACTGTGGGAAGAAGAACAGGGTTGTTAGCACCTGTTCATGCCTTGCAGCACAGTATTTGAAGCTGGCAGCACTAGGTTAAATTTAAGTCTGACTGACAAAACATCTAGCAAAATCAGTGTTGCTCAACAGTACTATCTTGTTGTACATTCCTTCCAAGCTAAACCTTTGAAATTTGTTAAGGATCAGAACATGTAACTTTGGTAAAAGTTTGGCAAGAAAAGGTGCAAATTAGAATGACAAGAATGAATATTCGTCCTTCAATGTAAATGAGTTACTCTGCTCTGGCAAGGCTCCTTGAGGAAACTATGCTTCTTTCAAACAGAGAAAGTGCATTTTGAAAGCAACAAGAACAGTTCTCAAGCATTAGTGCCCCACTATTTATGTGCCTCACATACGTCATGTGTGTTTTCCAAAAATGCTAGATCTCTATTTCACTTAAACTATTATTCAGACTCTTAAAGCACCATGGTAAATTTTTTTATTATTTTATGATCCAAGCTTATTTTAATTAAAAAAAAAAAAAAAAAAAAAAGTGTTGGCAAGATTTAAAAGTTAGAGCATGTAATAACTTTGATCCACATTGTTCCTGTCAGAAACAAACGCAATATACTTACTGTAGAACAATTACACTCTTGTTTAAGGTATTGTTTTATTTGATATTATCTTAGAATGTCATCATTATTGTTTCTTTGTATGTGCGTAGACATATGGTTAATTGGTTTTATAACAACTGAATACTTAAATTTGGAAATTTGGCTTTAGTGTCATCATTAGATCACAGTTAAGACAGGAGTGCAGGACACTGGTACCCTAGGGCTGTTTTTGAACTGTCTGCAGAATCAAATATTACTCTGCATTATTGTTCTACTCCCTTCAACCTTGCTACAATCATTCCCTCTGCTCATGTGATTTCTCTTCCTGTCATCTAAATATCCAGGAATCCTGTTTTCAAGTCAGCTTTATCCACTGGACAGATATAGCATTCTGCTATGGTGCAAATGGGAGCATTGACAGCATACAGAAGATAGCTGGAAAGAGGGCGTTGATCTTTTATTTTTCATCACATGCAACTGCTGGAAACAGCCCAATACAGAGAACAGAGGCCTACTATTAGAATAGACTAGAATTGTCATAACTGTACTGTATGATTTTATTAATGAATTCTAGTATATGTAGTTTTATAGAAACAATTCAAAAGGTAACATCTGGTGGTGTAAAAGATATCATTGAAAATACAGTAGATAATTTTGTGCAGTCTGTTCAGTTCTTGCTCTGAAAATATAAGGATCTTTCTTTAGTTCATTCCTTGAGTAGAGTTGAAGCTAGGAGGCATCTGCCCCACTTTGACAGCCATTAGTTATACATAACCTCTTAAGACTTAGGGACTTTAGTTAGTAATATCTATTTAAATATATACAACATGAATTGCTAACACTAACTACTATGCAGTTAGTACAGCAATCCCACCAGGTATCCAAACCAAGAACTTGCAAGACTTTAACTCTCTGAACTTCCATTTTACTGCTCCCAGTGATTCAGTCAAACACAAAGTTATTTCCTGGCATGGTGTGTTTATTCCCCATCATTAACACGTCTGAATGGAACTTTTCTACAGTGGGTTTTCATAGTCCAAAATATCATTGAATGCACGACAAACTGGGATATATCAGTTATTACAGAACAGGAAGAAGTAACACTAATTTAATGATCATTTAACAAGATAGTTGTGGTCAGGATTCCTGAATATTTCAAGTCACATATGCAATTTGAAAAAAACCTCACTAACTGAATGCTTAGTCGTACTTCATTAGAGGTACAATTGCATAAAATGTTTCATGCATATGTGCTTTTCTCTTTGATTCATTTATCTAGCATTCCTAAGAAACAATCTGCATGTTTGTTACTACTACTCTATGCTATTCCCTGCTGTTCAAGATGTTTCCATCCTGAATGGAAACATGGTTTTCTCCCACTTGAAAGTGCTTCTACGTTGGCAAAGTAAACTCATTTAACTTGGACTGACTTCTACTCTTGTGGCAATATGGACTGAGGACTGTGTGATTCCACCCAAAAATTCCATTACTGGTTGAAAAACAATAGGAGAAACAGAGTTGTTATGACCAATACCTGATGTGGCCACTCTGACCTGACTATAATAAATTATATTGTCCTAAATAAAACTTGCTGTTTTCATCTATTTTCCAAAACTGGAAATTTGTATTCAGCTTGCATTGTGCCTGATGTTGTGCATAGATATCCTGCTACACGTTCAAAATAAATACCTAACAATGTTCAAGCTCAGCTACATGGGAACTGCTGCAAGGGAACCTCAATAGCTAAGTTTCCTTCTCAATGTCATAGTATCACTTTCTTAACCTAATCAGTCTTGTAAAGTTAGGACTTCCATTCCCACATCTTATCCTTGAAGGTTTGGTGGTCAGAAACTTAGTTGTAATTTATTTTTAAAATTTATAAATGTATAAACCTGAATTTATTCATGACTAGTTTATATGCACATGTGCTTTTCTGCACATTGTTAATCAGCCTCGTATTTATTACCCCCACATATATTTGGAGGTGTGAGATTATTTAGTTTACAAAAACAAAACTTTTATGGCCTTTAATAAAGGCTGACCATTCCCTTGATCATCCTCATAGCCTTTTTCTGTAGCGGTTCCAGTTGGAGTTCACCAGTCCTCAACACTGAAGAGCAGAATGCTATACAATATTCCACAAGCAAATTCTATTAATGTGTTTCTCTGTTCTCTCTATTACAGACATTTTCCTAATTGTGTATATAACAGACCAGTTGATCGCTCCTCCCGGGTAAATGGGAGAAAATACTGCAATGAAGAGCCATAAACTTACTTCTCCTGGGCTTACACCCCTTACTCCTGTGGTACTGCAGACAGCAGGCTGGGCAACATGAGATGCTCTTTTCTGCTCCCTCCTCACCAGGCTGAAAGAATCTTCTTCACAGCTGTAGAGCCAGGTCACGTTGGCTGTAGCTATTCCATTAAGATTTGGCTTCCAAGCAAAAATCAAGTCAGATTATTTCACTATGGCTCCATTTCTACATCGCCAATGCCATATCCCTGATGCTGCAAACTGCCTTTCTCAGCCTATCTTCAGCAGCCTCTGTGAGCTGTTCTAAGAGGCATTGCCATACCTTGGCAATGAGAGGACCTTGGACCTGACTTTAGATAGACTTTCCCATCCCAAATGAACAGAGGGTAGGAGGGTTGGTGTTTTTTTAAACAAATGATAAACCCACATTTTAAAACATGGATATAAGTGAATATTTCAAAATTGTTCTTTGCTTGTACTTTGCTCTCCAAAATGCTAACAAATATCTGGCTTAAAATTTTCAAAAGTAACAGAAGTAACTTATGTCTGCAAGTGACCTAGGAAAATGGCACTTAGGCACTTTAAAGTTTCCATTCTAAGTAAGTTTTTAAATTAGAACTAGAAATAGAACTTCAGCATTAAAGAAAATGATCTGATAAGCCAAAAATAGCCATTAGCAAAATAAATACAAACCTAAAGAGGTATAGCCTATTTAGAAGAACTGTGGAAGCTGAAAGCTGATCGAAGAAGGGGAAAAACTAATGCAGAGGTCACTTATAACTTATGATGTAAATGAACTATGATTCCATGACATCTTTAAGCTCCAGATATTTATTTATGAGCCACAAGCTCATCTTCTACATAGTTAGGACAGTCTTGTTGTAACAGTACATTTTTTTCTGCCCACTCTCTCCAGAATTTTGAAGGAGACAGAAGTAACAAAGCTTTTATGAAACAAAAGGGGAGAACCTTTATACTGAGAAACTCACTGGCAGTTTTCCACTCTTTACTCCTATTTGTAATTACATTGTTTTCAGTAAGACTTTGTTTCTGTCCTGAAATCATGCCATTAGAGACAGTAATAAACGAAGACCTGTTTTCAAACCCCTTTCACTCTTCCCAGCTTTCATTTATGGGAGAGAATATCCAATATGAAGTGTACTGTGAGGTGATTTTTTTTGTTTGAAAGCAACAACTCTAGAACTAATATAAACTTAAAATATGAGATGCATTCTTTTGTCTTCTGGAACTGCAATTCCACTCAGTGCATCAAACATTTTGCTGCTTAGAGAGATCATCTATGGGAAGGAAGTAAATGTCAATCCAATATGAGGGAGACTTACTGTAGCTAAAATTACAGGGTAACTTTCAGTTCACTGGGAACTTATCACCTGTTAAGCACATCTTATCCTCACTATCTTGATAGATAGATACCTACATATATACACACATACCTAGATAGCTATACATTCTGCTGTTTCTCAGCCAAATGGATTCGTGTCCCTTCTCATGTATGATTTTTCATCGGTACTCTATATGAATAAAGTCATTCTAAAAAAAGGGATGCTTACCCTTTGCTTCAGACTATATTTTTAGAGTGTCAGTAATGAAGATATACTAAAGCAGTAGCTCCCTTTTACTCGATAATAAACATAGCCCAACAGCTGAAAAGATATATTTACAGTCTTCCACCAGAATCCTCCCAAGCCCTTACTGCTAAGGAAAACAAGTGGGCCTTGCAGCATGTCCTAGAACTATTTTGGTACTGGGGGAAGTGCAGGTTCCAAAGCAGTACGGAAAAATGCCCTGCCAGCTGCTCCTCTCTCATAAAAACGAAAGCTAAAATGTCTTCCCTGATCTCCTAGTAGAAGAAATGACTTTTAGAGAAGTCAGTTCCATATCGTGCAGCAATATCCACAAGATATTCCCATGTCTGAAGACTCAGAGGTACAAATTTGCTTCTGGAATAATTTGCTGTGCATGCTTATAGTCTACACAATGTGCAGTGTAACTCACTGCTACTCAGCCTTCCTTCACTTTGGAATACACTCCCTCAAATTACTTGCATTTGATATATATTAAGAGCACATAGTGCATGAACATATTGAGGTACAGTAACTCTTTACCTCAGATGAACTGGCTCCTTACTGAGTAATGGTATTATAAATATAATTCTATTTTCAAAGCTGTAGCATCTGAAAAGCCATTGGTGACTAAATTTTCACCATTCAAGATAGACAGTTGCCAAAAGTTCTATAATTTTGCATGCTGGGATCTTGGCATAGCTGAGTATTTTAAGGGTCTATCTCGTGCCTAAGGCAACTTAAGATTCACAAGTTATCAGGTCTGTGCTTTGTCTGCTGATCTACCCAATAGAAGTGCTTGCAATAAACGTGCCACACCAAGAATAGATGAAAACACTGAGAATAAAACACTCTTTCACTTAGAAGCACATCCAAAGCAGAAGATGGCATGACCCTTCTTTTATATAGCTATCCAGAAGCCGGAGTGCTCCAAGAGTACTTAGTTGATGACATTCAAACCACGGTAGGATTTTTGAAGCCATGAAAATTTCAGCCTTTTAAGAAAGGATTTCTAATGCTTCCTAAGGAAAAGTTTTAAAATGTGAACCTCCAGTGAGTTGATATGTTTGGAAACAAACAAAAGAAGTCAGGTACAGGAGGATTTTTTTCAAATCTCGTGATCATCTACAATCTGATTCAGAGATGCAGCATTAACAAAAATAATAAGTGGCAAATACTGAATTACTCTTGAATGCTGGGTAACTGTAGCTGATACGAAGCATTTTGAAACTGGTTTAGTCTGGAGGTTAAAAAGGCAACATTTAGGTGGTATATATAAACTGCATATAAACACAGCTTGTTGGTGAGGGTCAGACAAAAATAGCTGGTCTGGCTCATGGTGCTTCAACCTTAGCGCTCACTTGTTAAGCAGCGGTCAAAAGATGCAAGCAAGTAGTCACCAGATGCAACATAATCTCTTTCGTCTTGACTGTTTTTTCTATTCCAACAAAACAAATGCCTTTCATTAGTATTAGTATCTTTTTCTTCAGGATGAATTTCATGCTATACATAGATTGCAACTCAAATTAGGACCGCAGCTGAGGTATGCCAAGCTCATCAGCTTGAAGCCAAGTAAGACAGCAGAGGGTCCAGCTACCTAGATAGTAACAGGATACTGCCCAGGTTCGTACAGCTGAAGCCAAATTCAGTGCTGTTGTAATTTCGCTGTCATGGTCTAGGCTAACTGTGATGAGATCATCATTTGCAAAGTGACTTCAATACAGACTGCAGTCACACCTTGAACTGCAGCGTCACTGTAGCGGCACGAGCAGCTGTCAAAGCTCTGAGCTCACACAGACACTGGAACTGGCAATTGGCCTTCTTAACTATTTCAGACAACAAATTTGGGAGGGGAGACTAGATTTTATTAGAAGGTATGAATCATAGCTGGAAGGATATTGCAAAGGGGTAAATGGGAAAACAAATCACAGGAGCAACCCAAGAATTAACTGTATCTCAGTATCTCAGTGCCAATAATTGATAATTGGTATTTCTAAATGAACTTTGAACAAAAGCAGCTAGACATTTTCTTTATCATAATTTAATTGCTTGAAGTAATGCTCACATGAACTAAAATTGCTTAAATTTGAGGCGAAGTAGTTAATCCATAAGAAACCACTAGACCACCAAGATAACTTTCCCTCTTCACAAACAATCATTACCTTTTGCTAAAAGCATCATATTGCATCATAGCACAGCACAATTTTATTTTGCAGTTTAGGTATATATTTAAGGTGAACTACAGCATGTTATAGACACTACAAACCACTCAGAAATTGTTTTCAAAAATACACTTTCATGATCCAAGCATCAAAGACAGATCTGATAGTACTAATGGTATGAAAGCATTTTAAAATGCTTTAGAATTTCTGGGATTTTCATACTCAATTTCATCTCTGATGCTTTTCTAAGTAATAATCAAGACAGATGAGGACAGAGGACCAAAGAGTACAGCAGCTCTTCTATCACCTGTGCACAAATCTCATGCAGAAGGGCACTGTTAGAAGGGTTGCTGTTTCTATATCATCCCTCATACATTCACATCTGTTGTAATTCAGATTTGTTTTAAATAAAGTTTGAGTCATTTTCAAGGCTATTTTTTTTCTCTTCTCCTGCTAATAAGCAAACTGTCCTCAAATTCCATCTCGGAAAAGAAGGCAAAGGCTGGGAGCTTTTACCTGTAAAACTTCAGATCTTTCTTTTGCAAGAAATTCTTCAAGACAGACTATAACTCCGAAGATATTGCAATTCTGAAGATACTGCAATTCCCCCTTTCTTTCCTGATATAAAGAAACTACTAGAATATTCAGCTACTGTAAATTTTGTCCTGGCATTGTTTTTCACACCACGGTGCAACGGTGAAAAGGAATACACCTTAGCTTCACCCTCTTTGGTTCACTTTTTGCTTACTGTTTATAACAGATCCTCCTTTTAAAACTGCACTTCATATAAAAAAGAATTCCCAATGAATCACCTGCAGAAAATCCTATAACTTCTCCCCTTCACTGCCAAACACTCACTGATCAATAAAATCAAATGCAAAAAAAAAAAAAAAAAGTTTTGGCAGGTTTTCCCCAATATTATCTGCAGAATTTTACAACAACAGAAGCCAACCTTTTTGGTTTTTCTTCCCCCTCTCTCTTTGCTATACCAGTACAGATCTGCTGAGCTCATACACGTGAACCTGACCCAGCACAACTGGGGGGCGTATTCTGCAGAGAAGTAGAGGGCTGCAGGCGATCTCTGCAGTCAAGTCCATCCATCTGCTTCTGCAAGCAACCATGTCATACAACTCCAAATAGCACAAGTTTTAATTTACCATGCAAGACAATCCGCTCAAAGGGTATAGTATATACAGTGCATTTCTTATTCCTGCCAGCAGTTGATCAAGATGTCATTTACTCCTGTACTCTGTACTTTTGTGACAGACTAGAACTGGATAGAAAATGGGCATTGGAAAGCACTGGGAGGATAATCTACCTTTCTATTGCTGCTTATGCTTCAGCTGCCCTGACAGCATTTTTATTGCAGATCTCTCAGGTTCAAGTAGGAGACAAATTAAGTATGTTCTAAAACAAACAATTCTAAGCCATAACTTCCTCTATTAGCTCTCAACTTACTTAAGAAGAGTAGCTTAATAGGTACTAGTAATGGTATGGGTGGAATTGATTTTTTTTACAATACACTTCATTTTTTGTTCACAAGAGGCTTCTGACTGCATAGCTTTTTTTTCTTTTTTTTTTTTTAAAGTGGTAGCCCAAAAGCTATGTCAACTAATTTGCACAGTTGTAAATGATTTTTCTGTCCAGAGAACAAATACTTTTTTTGAGAGAGAAAACAGCTACACAGCAGCATGATTTAGAATAAATGTGAGTATACCATGGCACATACAACAGCAATTGAAATGGAAATGTACTGTCATTCACCTGTCCTGTAGGAGTGGGGTTTTTTTTTCTATTGCTTGCTAGCAAATCATTTTCTGTGAGGCAATAATAAAACACTTTTCATTGGGGATTTCAAAGCAATTCGGTGATCAGCTGACTATCCCAAAATGAGAATTAAGAATGTAAATATTCTTAACTCACATTATCATTGAGAAAGACAGGTGCATAGTATGCTCCTGTTTCACTAGAGTCTAAGAGAAAACATAAAACTTAAAAAACTTAGTATAAATATACTTCCAAACTAATTTACAAGAAACTGACCACTCTCCATGCACTGGAGAGATAAAGGATTATATTTAAACTCAGGTATGGAGTTTAGTAGATTTAAGGTTGTTTTGGGGATCGTTTTACATTGTTTTAATAGATTATTATGTATGTTCTAGCTCCACAGAGTTGTAGCCCCCTCTTCTCCTCCTCCCCCACAGCCACAAAGCAGTGGCAGCGCCTGTCAGCCCCGCTTTGCCCTGCACTAAAGCCACTAGCACCTTCCATGTTTTCCTAATAGGGCTAATGTACTTTTTCACCCTGCTAAGCTCAAATGATTAGACCAACATCACCCAAAACTCCATCTCCAGTAAAAGAATAACAACTGTACCTAAAATAAATAAATAAATAAAGGCACTGGATAAAAGTGGCCATGTACATTTGCTATTGTCGGCTAAGGACAACAGCATAAAATCCAGCCAACTCATGAATATCCACAAATGCTAACAGAGAAAGGCAGGATTACAAGCTTCATTTTCAGAGAAGGGGAACATGTGGATTTAAAAGAGCATCGCACAAAAAAAATAGAGTAAAACAAGCAACATAATGCTCTGAATTGTGGAATCATGCCTTTCTTAAATATAAACACATAATGTGTGCTATTGGTTGCAGAA
>JAVCKT010097533.1:0-11601 GCA_032273925.1 Rhynchotus rufescens
GGCCGCGGGCGCGGGGCGGCGGCGGGGGCGGCTCGGCCGCGCTCCGGGCGGCTGCCGGCGGGACATGGGGCCGAGGAGCCTCTGCTGCCTCCGCGCCCTCCTGCTCCTGCTGCTGCTGGCGGCGGGCGCCGCGGAGCTGCGGAGCTGCGAGGATGCCCGGAAAGTTTTCCAGCTGCGGCAGCTCGGGCCCCTCCGGGGCTTCCCGCAGGCGCCGCGGGCAGGTAGGGGCGGGCGGAGCGCGCGGGACGGGACGGGACGGGACCGGGCGCCCCGCTCCTGCGCGGCCGCGCTCGTCGGGTCGCGTCTGGGGGCGCGGGGCTGCCTGCTCCGGCTGCAACTTCGCTGGGCAGGAGGTGCCTCAGGCAGCTCCGCGCTGGCGCTCGGTGTGTGTTGAATTCTAGCCCCTTCCTCAGGAAAGAGGATGCTCTTTATGGGAAGTAGTCTAAGCGAAAAAAACGGAGTTCTCCAACTCCGCCGTCTGTGCGGTGTTGCCTGCGGGATGGGTGGGATGCGGCAGCTCCTGGTGGGAGTTCGTCCTGGTCCTAGCTGCCAGCGGCGGACACCGATACTGGTGCGGATGCAAACCCTGCGAGCGGATGAGAGGGGGAACTCGCTGAACTGTGCCTTGCACGGGAGGAATTTCTGTTCTGTTAAATGAGAGCGATTTACAGCAGTGTGAGTTGCAGATCTGCCCGATTTCTCTCATGGGTGTCTGCCTGTATCTGCAGTTACATGGAATTCCTAGGGAAGTAACGTCTTAATGGAATTTCTGTAACGTTGAGTACATCCAGTGTGTATTTTAGCAGTTAAACTTTTTTAAGTAAATACCAAATCATGTGGCAAATTGTGTGTCTAGATAGTCCTTTTTCTTTCATGAACACCACATCTGATTTCAGTGGTACTACTCACAAATTAAGTGCATGTACCCTGATGTTTTCCCAATGTTTAGAGACCAAACTTAGAATATCAATTGCCTCCTTTTTTTAATCTTTTTTAAGATCTGTTTAATGTTTTTTTTAAACCCTGCAAGTTGAGGGAAAAAAAGGCTATGTTTATTCATTTATTCACTTCAAAATCTAACCTTCTAGTGAGACTGGTTTATAAATTGTGTACTGTAATATTAAGTATGCAGAGTTAATGATAACTGTTACTTAAAGTTAACTGTATTCCAGTTAGTGAAACATTTAACATTTATCATATGTTGCCCTTAAATACTTTATTATAATCTTCAAACAAAATATTTTGAAGGCCTGGGTAGATAAGAATTCTATCCAAATTCCAATCTGGCCCCAAACCTTGTCAGTGGCTTACATTTTCAGTGCTGATTTTTTGTGTGAATCGCGTCATTTGGAACAGGGTCGCCTCGGTGGTAGCCGAGCTCTGTGACCAAGGGGAACTTTCTTGGCCCTTGTGATTTACTGCCCGTGAGGCAGCGCCTGGTGTCCGTGAGGAGGAGGAGGAAACAGCCAGTGCTTTGATGTAGGTGCAGCCTCTGCTTTCACGCTTTCTAGTTTTCCCTCTTCACCTGCCATGTTTTTATAACACCGCTCTGATTTTCATCTTTTGACTTTTCTGTTTCCTGTTGCTGAAGTCTAAACTGGTTTGGAATTATAAGAATAATGAGGGCTTCCTTTCCCTGCTGCTACCCCCGCAAACAGGGGTCAGCGGGTGCTGTGTGCGACTGTCGAACAGTTTTTCTCTTCCTACGAGCCGTCTTGCTTGTGAGCAGGTCAGAAAAGAGCAGCCTGCGATGAGCCGGGTGCCAAGGCTTTCACTTTGAGTATCTCTTCTCTGAGAGGTGCATGAAAGAAATAATTGCCAACAGTAAAATCTCTTCAGAATTAGAGATGACAAGAAAATGGGGGTTAAATGAATATTTGAGATGCAGGGGTGATTAAAGATACTTGTAGGATAGAAACATAATATGAAGAGGAAAAATATGTCACCTTTGTTCTTTCCATGTTGAACTTCTACATTATTCCACCTTAAATGGAAAATGTTTTAAAACATTTTCTAATAACGTCTAGAAGTGCGTGTGTGTATATGTTAGATATATTTGAAACAAACACTTCCTGTAGTGTCCACATGTTAAATAGATATCAAAGCTGTCCTTATAGGACTTGGTTCAGTTGCTAAAATATGAGGTTCTAGCACAATTGGAGGTTCCCTGGAGTCTCTGGGATAGGAGAACAGGGTGGCAGGCTGGGTACCGGGCTGTGGGAGACCTGCATCTTTCTGGGGTGGCAGCAGGAGGCCAAGTGGGGGTCTTGGCTCCTTGTGCACCCGCTGTGGGCAGTGGGGCTGAACGGTCACCACTGTCAGGACCCAGCTACCTACAAGTCATTCTGCTTGTTGGATGTTGGGTATCCTCTGCGGAGCGGGCTGAGCCCCCTTACACTGCTACCGTGTTACCTGTGTTTCATTTTTTTGTAGTGGGAGCTGAGAGACCTGCCTCGTGTATGGGGACCCTCATTTCCATGTCCTGTGCTGAATTACAGCCCTCGAGTGGGGAGGGATATCTTGCAGAAACGGTGGGAATAGTAGTTTGAATTTCTTTGCAGTAGAAGGCTGCTTTTGTAGTCAGTGAAATTACAGGGAGGAAGTTGGCTTATTTGGTTGTTCTTTTCATTGTGCACATTCAAATGAAAGGCTGTAGGATGCTTCTGTATTTTTCCCCTCTCTTTTTAGTGGTAATAAAAACTAAGCAGCATTATGTCTACAAATCATGTAGACTGTTGTTCTGTTCTATTCAGGGACTGCCACTTGTCTGTATTTTGAATATATATTATCTCGGAGGACTGTGTATTATATTTTATTCAACTATTAGTTTTGCAGCCAGTGTATAGAATTCATATCTGTAAAGGAATAAGAATACCTGTATAGAAAAACACGTGCATGCAGAAAAGAGTCATGAAGGTTACAGAAGCTGAGTTTGTATTAAATTATCATTCACATAACAGAGGATATTGTCGCATTGAAATGGGCAGAAGATAAATTATTACCTTTGATTTATAAAAATAAGATTTTTATTGCTTCTGTAGCAATAGGGAGAAGAAAGTCCAAATACTGCAAAAATTGACCATGTATGATGATTTTTTTTGTAAAAATGACTTGTTAACTGTAGTATATACTTGTGTTCAGCCATCACATGTTATGTTGAAATCTTTGTAATTTACTTAGTGATTTTAAATGTCTGTTATCAGAACACTTTTTTTTTTTTCCCAGTCTGGCTCTGTGCCAGAAGATTTTAGGATTATGTCTGTTTTTCTTGGTGGTGGAGGAAGATTTCTTTTCTGAATTCTTTCCCTTAGACTCCATGGAACAGTGGAGTGAGATGAATTATAAACTTGTCACCTCCTTCCCCTCACCTTATTGAGGAAGAGCTCCCAACAGGTATCAGTGAAAAAGTCAGGCTTCTGTTTATACCAAAAAGCTGAGTTGCATGGTGTATTGAGAAATGTCACATTTCTTTGGCTTGTGGATCCCATCAGTTCCTGATCAAGAAGAAGATTAAGTGTTGAAGAGATGTTTGTCCAAGCTCAGCAGATTTTTTTTTTTAGGAATAATTGTCTTGGCTTACTTTCAGCAACCTTTGGGAGGTCATGCACACAGGCTTAGGAACAAGAAGCAGAGTAAGAAAAATGAAGATTATGTGATGAGTATAAACTTTATGGCAAAGCCCTTTTGGATAGAGAACTGTTATGCATGTGAGATGGGATAAATGAGGCAAAAAAACACAAAAAACTGTACTGGAAGGATGAGATAATCTTTGAAGAAATTGGTATGTAATACTGTATTACTAAGTCAAGTTGAAGTATTCTTGCTAATTCAGGTTAAACAACAGAAGTGAATTTTAAATCTGTCAGATTAACCCAACTCTGAAGTCTTCTTTAGTTTTTGAGATATGTAAACTGATTAGAATTCTGATCTTATTTATTTTAAATTTCAAATTAAATTGGGTAATTCAGGTAAGGTAAGAACTCAGATGATTGATAAGAATCAGATTTCCCAGTAGAAAACTGGTAAATTTTGTTGAGGATAAGAGGTGAATTGCTTTGAGTTGCTTTTTGTTTTGTTTTGTTGCATATTGATGTTTCCGTGTTTTTTTTTTGTTGCCTATTACCTCATTTGTGTGTGTGTGTGTGTGCGCGTGCTTAGACATACATGTGTACCCATATGTGTATATATACACACACACACACATACACACACTTTTATATATGTGCATGTGTGTACATTGTTGGTTCCTAAATACAAGGGGTATTTCTCCCCTGGACTCATGAAACAAGAAAAAACATCTTAAAATATTTTAGGATTAAAAAAGAGGAAGAAAATAAAGTGTGATTAGCTGTGCAGCAACTTTTCTGTATCTGCCAATAAGCTTTCCAAGTCTTCTAGGATGTCAGCAGTGCCTGGAAGCCTTAGGACTCGACCAAGGTATCAGAACATGAGGTATTGTCTATCGCCCTAAATGAGGATAGGGGCCAAATCCATCTGTTTGTTTGTTTGTTTATTTGTTTTCTTCTGTACATGGTCTTGAGATGTGGCCAAGTACCTGAGATACTACCTCCAGTATCTCTGTACTAACTGAGCAGTACAGACAGCAGTGCTTTTTTATGGTGATTGATCATAAGTCTGGACTGACAGCTGGGAACAAAGATCAGTGAAGAAATAGGTAGTAAACTGAAAGCTTGAAAAGGACTCATGTCTGATCCAGACCCTGCCTATTTTGCGATAAACAGCTGGAGGGAACAATTTCTTTCAGGACATGTGGCATTTCATTGCTGGCTTTTGAAAGGCTAGTTATTCTGATAATCCTAGGTCAAATTGGGGGATTTTTCAGATTCAGGATTTGATCTCATAAAATGTTTGTCTAATAGTAGTAACTAGTATTTTCTCTTCCTGGCAGTTAATGTCCTTATCCTGCCACCAGTTGTATATCTAAAATTATTGTAAGTACAGACTTGTAGGATTTAGAGCATGGATGAAAAGCTCGGATTCAGTTCAAGGTCTTCTTTAATTAAGTAATTCTACAGCTCAGAAAAAATATATTTTATTCTTGCTGAAGACTTCTGCAACCCCTGGATAATTTCTTGTTACAGAATTTGTTGTAGACTGCAGCTACATATGTTAGTGCATGTTTATTGCAGGCCAGGTTATTTCAGTTCTTCTTCTTATGTTCTTGCTTAAAAAAAATACAGTTGAGGTGTAAAGTCTTCAGAGTTTGGTACTGAACAGCCAGTGTCCCTTCTGGAGCTGAAAATGTTTTCCAGCTGTATGTCAATATGACTGGCTATTGACGAAACAATTCTTGTGGAGAGTAGGAAGATTTTGAGATGTGAAGAGACATAAAATAGGTTGGTTTTTTTTTTAGTGTTTTTAGTTTAGTTGTATAAGAATATATTGACCTGTTTCACTTGCTGTTGCACACATGCTCTTATAAAGCATAGTCCGTAAACTGTGGCTTGTTCTGCAGCTTTATAAAGGAACAGATACAAAGCTCTGCTGTGGATTTTGAGCAGCCACTCCATTTTTAGTTATTTGGGTTCTTTTACATCTTGAATTCAGTTGGTTTTCCCTGGCCATTGAAAGCAGCCGTATTTAATGATTGGGAACAGAAGTAGGTCAATAAAATGTACTTTGTATGTACGTGATGGGCAGTCTTAAAGGAAGAACAGGGTTCCCATAGCATTGGGAATGATACTGATGTTAAAAAGATGTTACCTTTAGAAAAGTAATGTTCTTACTCCTTGTTTTTATTTTATTATTTAAGAATCTTCTGAAACTGTGGAACAAATACTTGCTATTATTTTGAGTTTTGCTGAAAGTCTGAATGCTTTCTTGACACTATGCAAGAGCCTGTGACAGATTTACTTTAACAAAAATTATTAGCTTCTGCTTTATCAGAGGGAAAGTAGCCAAAGCTTTGAAAGCTGTGGAGCGCCTAACATTCAAAATATTAAGCACAGTTTGGATGAACTGAACAAGTATTTTGCATGTGCACACAAAACTGCAGGTGAGCGGATGCTCTGTATATTACATTTTAGTTGTTAACAAATAATACTTGTGTGGTGGCTACTTTACAAATTGGCAAAATAAGGCACAGAGGTATAAAAATCTTTTTGGCAAGACTTTTTTTTTTTTCTGATCCGCATATTAAAAAAAAATATGATTGAAGACTGTTGCTTCTGAAAAATCAAGTTACTGTTTACCTGTGTAAGGGATGCATTTCAGGTCAATAGCAGAAGCAAGAGTAGTGCATTTTCTAATTTTTGCTTGATTTGACAGCTCAGTTACTTGTAATCTCAGTTATGATTTATTATAGAGTAATAGAGTCAACAGTAGAGTCTGTTGACTAGAAAAATTCTATATGCAGTGCTTAATGCTATTAGAGTTTAAGGCAACCTAGTAACAGCTTTGTTGTTTTCTCTATTTTCAATTTCAAGCAGAGAGAGGTCATTTAGATGTAGTTACTACCAGCCAAGTTTTGGAGAGTAAGGCAAATCACACATAGAACTGAGTAAGAATGGTATCCTGAAAAACAGGATATGACACTTAACATGTCATATCTTTTAAAAAGATATGCAATAGTGGATTTTTTTTTTATTATATTTTCAAGTACTTGGTAGGAAATAGGGGAAAAAAATAGTTCCAAATACTCTGATGACATTTAGGTCTGTATGCAAGTGGGAATAGTGTGAAGATTGTACTGGGGAAACTGTTGTAATTCACAGTATTGGTTTTCTAACAGGTCACTCCTCAAAACTGCAAAACTTGACATGAAAACAGTGACATGAAAAAAAAAACAACTGGTATCTACTTGTGAGTGCTTTTTTTTTTTTCATCTGTCAGATGACTTAGGATCTCAGTTTCTCAGTTTATTATGAAACTTAGAAGTCCTCCACGCTATTGTGGCACACTTAGATTCATCCCACCTGGCTCCCCGAGCTGTTCTTTTTTTGTCAAGATTCTTCAAGAAATCATAGATTCAACCGACTTTGACTGTTTTGGCTCCTCTCCCTTCTTAACCCATCTCTGGGCATGGCGGCTTGGGAGACCTTGTTGGCTAAGACTGAGGCAGCAAGGAGACTGCATGCTTCAGCCTTATCTGCATCCCTCGACTGCTATTCTCTTGTTTATTCTTTTACACTTGACTGCTAATGCACGAATTCTTCTTGTCCTTATATTTCTTGACAGATTCAATCCCAGTTTGCCTTTCCTAGTATCGTTTCTGCATGCTTGGACAACGCTTCTGTATTGTATCATGTAACCTGCATCCCTTCTACATTCTTCCTGCACTGAAGCTCAATCATGAATTCCTTGTTTCTTGCACTTGTTGGAGTGTATGCTTGGATGAGAAATTGATGGATTGCTGAATGAGAAATTGTTCTTAAAGATTTGCCAACTCTCCTAAGCAACCTCATCCTGCAGAGCTGCCTCCTAGCTGATCCTGTCTGCAAGTTCCTAGAGTAAGTGGCAGTTTGCTTGTATGAAGTCCAGAGTATATACTGTGCTACCATCCATCTTTGCTCCCCTTGGAAATTTTATTTCCACTATTTCATCGTCACTACACCCTACACTGTTATTACACCTCCCATGACTAGATCCTCATCCCTGAATATCAATCCAGAAGATCACTATACCTAGTTGGCACGTAGTCCAGAGCCTCTATCAATCCATCAGAGCACTCTGGCTGTCCTCCTCATGTCTTAGTTATCTCAGCAGTGTAGTGGTTCTGCAGACTTCCAGCTCTTACTGTTTGTTTCCTACCCTTAAAGAAGTTGAGAACTGCCAAATCTGGTGAACTCTGGGATCTGGGGGTTCTTCCCTCCCAACTTCTGCAGCCCATCCAGGTGCACTCTAAGATGCAGGATGTTTGTCTGTCCCAGCTCTGTGGAACCTGCAAATGGGTCCAATTACTCAGCCAGTAAGGAGCATAAATAGATATCCCAGACGTGTACATATGTGATGTGGAGGACATTTATAGGGCCAGATATACAGACTGCCAGAGCCTGAGCACTGCCACAACTAGCACCCATGTACATCACCAGAACTCACGTAGAATATAGGTACAGGCAGCCTGGTCTGCTTCCTCCTGCCTGGCAGCGCAGGGTTAAAGTTCACTAGTGCAAACAAACTCCCTTGCTGGCACAGTTCATAAGCACATGCACAGCTCCATCAAATATCAGCACCACCTCTCACTTCGCCTAATAGCCATGCCTGGTTCCCCTTACTCACCATGCTGCTCTCCTACTTGCTGACTCGTTCAGCTTGATGCTCGCCAGCAAACAGATGTGTGTGCTCACACACTCATCTCAAAAATCCCCCCACAATTGCAGATGCCATTAATATTAACATGAGCTCTCAGTGTGCCTAATATCCATGCCAGCCCCTGGGCCCCTCACCCACCACTGGCTCAGACCTTGAGTCTTTCCAGATGCACGTCTCTTTGCTGCTTGCTGGCTAGTCCGTCTTGAAGTTTGCTTGTGAATTACACATACAGAAGATTAAATTCACCAGGAAAATATAAACACACTGAGCTCTTTCCAGTTGCTGCTGTTCAGACGTCTCTCACGTAACACATATACCCTGGTGTCTCCAGTTGCTGGTACATAGACATATGGACCTCCTGACCCATGGCCCTTTCTCCAGCTGCAGCATGCACAAAGGGAAGCATATTACACATTAAAAACAAGAACAAAAAAAAAAAAACACACACAAAAAAAGGATCTAATAAAAAGGATGGAATTAGATGATCAGGCATAGGGCTCAGTCAGAGGAATGTACTGACTGGCCTTCCTTATATGTTACCCCTTTTATGTGCTTTCTTCCCTGTTTTCCCATGCTTATTCCTCCCTGATCCACGCTGATCCTTCCCTTTCTGTAATCATCTCCTAATAAATTAGTCCTAATCACACAAACCCCCTTAAGTAGCCTGTAGTACTCACGTTAGTCTTGCCTTCCCTTCATTTTCAGTTACAAAATTCAGATCAGTTCTCTCCAGGGCTTTGTTTGAGTTGTTCCTGAAAAATCAGTGTCAGGCAGAGGCCAAAATGTTCTTGTCTTCATTATTGTGTCTTAGCACCTGCCTGGTAGGCTTTCGCATCTATTTGTGTTTAATTTATTGCTTTCCTTGTTATTTGTTACTTCTTTTATACTGAAAAGTCCTTAACCAGATTAACATAATGGGTGCGCTTTACTTAATTTTTTTGTTTGTTTTTCAAGAAGTAGGTCTGATACTGTTTTGCAGATTAGTGGTTTTGCTTGTGGTGGATATTAATCCCAGCTTAGACTTTTGTGAGCCAGGGCTCCTAACACCTGAACTGCTACATATGGTATTGGTAAGTTCGTCTACTCCGTCAGAAATAGTGCTAAATAGAAAAGGAATCTCTTTCACTGGACCATTGATAATACACAGGTTACTTGCATAGCTGCTACCTGTTTTAAGCATCTCCAACTATCTTTCCTCAAGGGAAGCCTCTATAAGGGAACAAACACATGGGCAGTGTGGCTGTGAGCTAATTTTTGTCATTTGGCTTTCAAGACACAGGTCAGTCCCTGTTGAGAGCATTGACATAGACCATGCAGTCTCCGATCATCACAGCTTGGTAAATAAAGTATTTATAGCTAATCAATTTTGTTACACTTGCTATGGATTTTTTTATATAACTTACATAAATTCAGAAAATTATTTTAAAAGAGATCACTAAAAATGCTCTGTATTTGTCATCACAAAAACCTGAAGTTAAAGGGCACAGCTCATACTGAAAGAAAAACAGGCTGATGTACCCCAGTGTTGTAAAATTCTATTGATACAGTGTTTGGTATAAGAATAGGAGGGAATACTGAAGTGTGAAAAGAGTAAAAAGGAACAGCAGCATCATATTAAAAGAAAATTTTGGCCTTTTCTAGAAAAGAATTCTAATTCTTTTATATTAAAATACACCATTTTTCTAAAATCAACTTAGAGTTTGTGAATAGCGATCACAGAAATAATTTTATTTCTGTGGCTGCAAAAATAAGAGTCTGCTCTACTAAGATTGTAGTTATCAAAGATGAAATATTTAAGAAGGCTTATGAAAATGTGAACTATTGTATTTTGATATTAATGAGCAGACTATAGCAATAAAAATAAAAGAAAGCAATTTTAAGTGATTCTGAAATACTTTAGCTTAAATTAGATCACATCACATATTGTTTATTTCTTCAATGTTGTATGTGAGATTTGAGAAAACCTTTAGTTTCATTGAATTTGTATGGTTTAATTAAAAGAAAAATAAAAAACTCTAAAAGTTAACAACTGTAATAATTCAGCCCTGCAAAATGTAAATGCTTTTCTTTTTACTAAATAAAATAAATTGAAGACAGTGTCATAAAAATGTGTCATTTTTTATTTCGTGTTTTATTCTGCAACAAGAATAGAACTGAGGTAAAAGAAATGACCTTGTTTTGATTAAAAAAATGCTCTTTTAACTGAAGGTCAAGAATTAGGATTAGTTCTGTTCGGAAATCTAGACCTTACAGCCAAATGGGGATATACTCCTAATACTTTATACTGCTAGGGAAGAGAGGGGAAACATAGCTATGTGTGTATTTAATTGTCACTCACTTTAATCAGTGTTGGGAACTAATGAACTATAGCACTCATCCTTTCTAACATCAGGAAATTAATCTTTGTAACAAAAACAGCTAAACCAAAATGTGTGAAATTCCTTGATTAATGGGATCTCAAGTATTCCTTAAGTCACGGAACAAGGAGAGAGGGGAGGTAAAGAGGCTATATGAAACCTGCATGACAAGATGCTCTAAGTCCTGATCTCCAAGTCACCTGCTGGTAGGCGGTCGGTCTCCCACAGTGTCCTTTTGGCCACTGTGGCTCTGTCCTCCCAGTACTGGTGCCAGAGAGGGAGAGCCAGTTGCTCAGGTCTCATTCCAGTGTGGAGCTGAAACACGGTCAACAGCCACCGAGGATCCCACAGGTAAGGTAGGCCTAGGCCCAGGCATAGCATTTAGCAATAAATACCTAAGATAATTCTCTTCCTACTCCCGAAAAAATCAGGAATGAGACTTTCATGAGATCCCATAACCATGGCACTGACAAGGGTAAAATTGAGCAATTCCTTTTCTCTGCAGATGTGTTCTGATTACTGTGCCTTGCCCTTCTACACACAACTTGAAGCAGAAGAGGAGTGGGCAGCAGCAACATCACCAGTTTATGATACTCATTTTCAAATGAGCACACTGGATATTTTGGCTCCTTGCTGTCTTGATGAGGCTTTCGCTGTGGCTGTCTTGTCCATGTTGCCTTGTGGCTGATGCTTGCCCTTCAGGCACAGCTGAAGCAATTTAGCTGGCTGCCAATCTCACAGAGCTCATTTCCCCACCATGACCAGTGGGGTGAGGAATAGAGAAACTTAACATTTACATACATTATGGACAGTAACACAGAAAAAGAGAAAATAGGATAAGAAAAAGAAAAATGGGAGCATATTGTTCCAAACTTCCTCATGCTTTTCTTCTTTGACTCATAAACCAAACTCTGTCAGCAGATTCAATGGCATGTGTTACAGGGAAAGAGTGGGTGTTTGTAACCATTGGAGC
>JAVCKT010097534.1:0-11600 GCA_032273925.1 Rhynchotus rufescens
GAGTTGATCACTAAAGTTTCTCAATTATGACAGCAAGACTATTTTCAACAGTTACAAAATAAAAACAATTACAGTATCTTAGAGCTAAACGTTTTAAGACTTTAAGAACTGGCAGCAGTAGTATTTGCATCATAGCACAAACAAATTGGTACAGTAATCAACAGAAGCTATAAAATTCCATTCTGAAATTACACTGCAATTTTGCTTTACAAAAAAACATGTATTTTGGAAGCCAATCTTCCAAGACTTACAGTCAAAAAACTTATGCATTCAAGCACCGAAAGATGCTTAAGTCTTAGCCCTAACAGACTAAGAAAGGCTGAACAGTAGGCAAGATTTATGAAACCATTTCTATTGTAATGAGACTATAGTTGGTAAACTATCAACAAGTCTATCAAAAAAAGTTTTTCTTTTTAAATCAGAACTTTTTTCAGACTGCTGCAAGTTGTAAGTGCTAGAAACAAGCGGTGCGAATCTCATCCCACACTGAAAGAGGTAAAATAGCCTTGATGGATTATGGCACTTAGCACTGATGTAAAAGCACATTGGTGAGAGGCAGAAATCCTAACACTGAAGACTCAAGGGCTTTCATAGCAGAGATCATCTAGCATATAAAGACATGAGATGTTTTTGCTCCCCTTTCATAGCAGCTGCTTAGACCTGCTAATAGCAAGAGCATGACACTTTAGACACGTACACAGCTCTTACTCCAGACACCGAGCAAAATGACGGCACATTCCACTAGCACTGACACACCAACCAAAGCACAGGAAAATAACACAAGCAGCCAGCAAAAAGAACTAGTGCCCTATCTCTAGTAAACCTGAATAAGTAACAGCACCAGACTAAGTGTTATTCTCTTAGAGACCAAAACAATAAAGATAAAAAGCTTACTCAGGCTGCGAGACTGGAGGTATCTCTGAGGTAGCTGAACTGGAAGTGTTTTCAGTGCTTGCAGCTATGCTGGATGAAGCTTCATTTAAATCTACTGAAGGTGGAGTCTCAGTTTCAGGCTGGCTTGCTTCACCCACTTCTGCAGTCTGTGACAACATTAGAGATGAACATAAGTTTTTGAGAGCTTGAATAGGACAAGTGTTCATAGAATAATTACTAGTATAGAGTTTTAACAGTTCAGTAAATCCTACTTCCATCATCTATCAACCTGAAAACCAGACTACAAGAAATCACACACTTCACAAAGTTTTTCTTTCCTCATAAACCTATCTGGTATTCAGTGGTACTGGGTCAGCTGCAACACTTCTGCAGACTCAAGTTATAGCATAAAAATATTAGGAAAAAGGCATATGCAACAACTTCATAAACCATACATCCCTACAAAGCAGCATCTAAGAGAGAACAGGCCCAAACAGTTCAGCAAGTAAAATATACAATTAGGTTCTGTTAAAATAACAGCTATATTTAGTATGGTCATCCTGAGTCTTTTGATTTTGTCCACCTACAGAGGTCTGAAAGGGTTTAGAAAAGAAACTGCTTGTCACTTTTGAGAGTCTAGTAGTTATGAGTTGTACTTATTCTAGATCTTCTCTTTTTAAACTCTCACACAGAGCAATCAAATAAGTCTTCCAGAATCTGGAACAGGGCAAAACCACTGCAACAAAATGGGTTAATTCTTGCAGGAATACAAAATACTAAGCAAGAGCCACAGTCAATAACTAGATTAAATATCTTTTCTGCAGAACACAAATCTATACAGTCTCTAACCGTAGGTTTTGCAACACTTCACTCAGAGCATGATTCAGTTTTAGTATTTTACTGAAATAGCTCTTTGAAAAGTGCTTCCATTTTAATATACAAAGGAAAATAATGACCGAGGCCCTTACGAACTAAGACTAAAAAGGAACATCATAATCATGAAATTTGACCTTGGCAGAAGTTCTTTAGAGAGAGGACCAGTATGGCAACATTGTCTGTTAGCAAAGGTTGCGATGCATGTGTTTGTAGGGATGGCATGTGCATGTGAAGATATTCATACCTACAGCATCCAACTTTAACTTGGAAAAAATTAGTAGGTACCTTCAAATACCACATTATTCTATTACTTGCGCACACTGGAGTTGCAAGGTCTGCTAGCTCATGGGTATTGTCCTTCATTGGAAACATGAGTCTCAAAGCAACCCTACATGCAAGTAAAATGTGACAGGTAGTTACAAAGAGCTTTAGACAATGAAAATGTAAGACTCCAAAATCCAAGAAGCATTTGAAGAATGTATGGACAGAATAATGAAACAAAGGCTTGCCTGGTCAGATTTTGTAGAGTCATCAGGTATTTCTTCTGCTGCGTAATTTTGTTTACTTGAGTCTGCATATTCTGAAGGTTGCATTCCAGTAGAACCAGTCACTTCCCCCTAGTTTATCAAAAGATAAAGCACTAGTAAAAAACGCAGTGAAATAAGCTTTCTACTCTGACTAGGACAGCTTTGGTAGAAACCAATCTAAATATTACCTTTACAGTCACTAGAGCTTAAACAGAAAATTAAGTTACGCAAATCTTCAGAGCAACAGTCCATGTATGTTTAAACTCTCATCTGTATAAAACCTACAGCAAGTTAAAACAATTTAGATAAGTCTTGACAAATTCAAGACTGTCTTAACATTGTTTCTGTGCACTCAGACAAGTTAATCTGTCTGCTCTATCCTCCCACAGGTTTCCCCCTGTGGAGGAACACTCTCTACGCCCATGCTGCCCAAAATAAGAAAAAAAATCATTTTTAGACATTTTAAAACAGAATCACTTGAAAGAGAAGTACAAAGTAACACTTTGGCACATTTTGGTTACAGTCATCACAAAACCAGAATAACAGATATATTGCAGCCTTTCAAAACAAGCTTCTCTTTCACGAATAAATATTTACTAAGATTTTCAAATGCAACAAATTCAGAGACTAAAAATGAGTATGTGCTTGAGGAAAGCGTTTAAAAAAGAATGGAGTGTAGAATTAACAATAGTTTGTACTTGTTCCTAGGAAATTCTCCAAGTAGAGCAACTACAACATAAGCAAATTTTAGAACATTCTTTCTGATGCAGTATTTGAAACATTCCTTGTTTTAAGGGCAAACTAAAAATCTGTAGTCAAAGACTGGAAGTGCTGGTGTTCAGAACCACGCTGGGCAGCTATGCTATAAAAGATTACATGATCTTAACTGCATGCAATCTTAACTTGATAGAGTTAATGTATACACTGGAAGTGCAGAAAGTACGAATCTCTACAAGGAAATCTTAAAGACAATGGGGCAGCAACAGAAGCAATATTGCCCCCTAAATGTTAGGTCACATCCTAAACACTACGATTAAATCCCATCAATGCCTTCCAGAAACAAACAACCTAAGGAAGTCTGAACAGGGGCTGCAAGATTGCTCCCTCTTCAGGAGTCTCCACAGGCTTAGTTAAGAGCAACAGGCACTGTGTTTTAAACAAAAGGAAAAGACAGATAAAGGCAGACCTAGAAAACGCATGTTAAACCTCTTACTCAGAATAGCAATCATTGATGCACTAAGTTGATTAACACAGTACAGATGCAAATGATATGCAGCGGCCTTGACATATGCAGGCCATCACCGTATCGTGGCCTCGGCAGATCCACACACTATCCCTAACATTCACTTCTGGTAACCCCTGACACCTAAATTATTAAAAAAAAACAAACAAAAAACCTTACATTACCATTACTAGGTTATTGTTAAATGTCCAGATATACTGTCTCATAATAGCAAAAGCCTTTAAGATAATAAGGGCTCAGAAACAGTATCACAGTTCACAGAACCCCCTACATGAATTTTCCAACATAGGACACGAAGCGAGTCAGTGTAAGCACTTTTCAACATCAAGTTACTTCATTTATTTAGCATACCTTTTCTTGAATATTTTCACCGTCGTTTGCCAGGGCACAGGCCTCACCAGGAGCATACTGGACTGTAGATGAAAGACTCTCTTTACAGAAGACATGCCAAACGGGAAGCCTGTTAAAGCACAAGAATACAAAATAACAATAAAGTCTTACTTTAAAATTGAAGTGCTATGAATTTCTTCAATCTTGCCCCCTTCAGTCTTTTTTCAGTTGTTTCCATCAGGTGCCAAAAAAAATAAAAGCCATTTGCATACAGTTTACTGATACTCCTTCAACAAAGCTATTAAGGGACATAAATTAGAAATGGAGAATGCACTACATAGTTATTACTTTCAAAAGAAAGCATTGCTGGATTGCTACTGGAGTGATACGTCACACAAAGCAGAAGCAACAAATTAGCTAATTACTGTAAGTGAAAATGAACTTGAGTCAACTTTACTCTTTGCCACAAAATAACATTTCTTTAAAAGTGTTGATTACTGGGGAAAAAAACAAAACATGAAGAATTAAGTCCATTTCTACCCCTTCCCCCATAGAGTCTGAGAAAATTCTATATTATCAGAAGAGATTTAATATTAGAAGAGATTTAATAAAAGTCTATTAGACAAGATGTCTGAAAATACAGGCACAGGTGGTAAACTATATGCTGCTTTAGCTATATATCACACATATCTTCATAGATACTTGTTTTATATTTTTGTCCTTGAACAGCTTCCCTGAGAACTGCTGGATACAGCAACTTTTTGACGCAAAGAGATGTGACAAGCAAAAGCCCAGCCTTAGCAGTCAGTCATGACAGCAACAACATTAATAGGTTAAGATTCACTTATACCATTGGGACCAGTTTCACAGTGAGAGTTTGAATTATCATCTGTCTTAACTTGAAGATCCTCTTTACTGAAAGGCACATTGCAGTATAGCTTCCACACCGAGAAGGAAATGTCCTCTACCTATTGCAGCCTCACGGGCTAAAACAGACCATAGTCACATACTGTATTTTAAAACTGTTGCATCCACCTCCAGTAGGTGCAAATTGAAGTTTAACTTCTGCCACCCAGAAGCCTCCACAGCAAATCAGGCCTACAATACAGCTGAGTTTTGCAGCCACTACTAAGCGACATACCAAGCTGCGTTCGCAGCTGATAGTGTCTCCACAGCAAGTACATGCAAGGCAGAGCACACACTGCCAAGCCTCACCTTAGATCCTAGCAGAAATCTCACACCAGGCAGAACACATTCGTTACAAACTGTCCCAAGCTAAATGTTTAAGTCACACCATTTTTCCACCTCGTGACTTTCTCAGCTTTGTGCTCAGCGCCTTTCAATGAATGCACCATTACTCTTGGGCAGAGCCAGGAGGAAAGGCAGCTCTCACACCAATTCCTCTACCCTTCATAGGGGCCAGCAGCACTTTGGGATGCAAGAAGCACTTAATGTGACGTCCTTGCACAGCCATTATTCAAAAAAAAAAAAAATATTTACATATGGACACACACTATATATACAGAGATATATTTATATTTGGGGATATATTTACAGGGAAGAAAGGAGAGCACTATTCTCCAGGTTGCAAGTAATTCTAAGTTTGGGCTTTTGCTGTTGGGATATAAACTTCCTGCTCTTCTTCCACCTGCATCAGCAGGAAAAGCATTAGGCAAGCAATTAGGCAGGTCTCTTCCAACCAGAAGAGCAGGAAGCAGCCGGCTAGAAGGTGTGTGATCTGACGTGCTATTCTGGAGACGTGGCAAGGCAAACAACGTGGCCCAGTTCTGTCCCACCCACCATCAAACCTCAGCAATTCCTCTTCTGTAACAGCCTTCCTGCAAATGAAATGGAAGTCCTCAAGACAAGTGTGAGCAGCTGCAATTAGTGAAAACTATGCACTGAACATTAAGGGTATAAAAAGCATATGTAACTGCACATTAGAGCAGTTGAAAATAAGAGGTATAAACACCCATATATCTTAAATTTGCATCTCAGTTTGCAGCTACTTCTTCATATTGAAGTTTCCACTGAAACCCTGCCTTAGCCTAAGCTTAAGATATACACGTAAAAGGATATCATTAAATGTTACCGGACCTTAAGGTCTATTCATCTCTTAGCTCATACTTCAATTCCTCTATTTTCCTAAATATGGATTTTCACTCATTCTATAAAGAAGTTTTCATGCTCTTAATTTCAGCAGCTCCGAGCTCCCCCGGAAGGAGGAGGAATCGGAGGAGGGAGGAGGAGGAAGGAGGAGGTGCAATAAGGAATCGCTCGTTCTTTACAAAAATGCAAGATTATACAGAGCATACTGTGGCTCACTTCACCCTTTCTATAAGATAACATTCATGTGCATGCACTGTTCTGCTTACTCTAAGTTCGGATCCTCACTGAGCTGTGCAGAATAACATTCAGTTCCTTAATGTAGAAAAGGGAATATATCATTAGTGTTGACTGTTAACAGCATTTTAAAATGCGAGGCATACTTTCATAATAGCATTATTAACTATTATCTGCAGTTATGAAAAGTGGTTGGCACAAAAGCACTGCACTTCTTTCCTGCCTTATGCATTGATGTTTTGAAGACAACAGGCCATACTTCATCAGCATAACCAGAGCTTTTGGAAAAATGCACAATTTGATGGGCACGTGATTTAAGCTAGTCTGACACGAGCTCTGTCCAATATCCAATTTACTTATTTTCATAAATTCTTCTCAGCCTAATCACCCAAATGCAACACGATGCCTCACGTCTGCTCAAAGCCCTCGAAGCATGGGAGGGGAATGAGAATTTCTGTGCACGCACGCATGCACACACTCACACACAGAAAGCTGCAGGCCCCTCCTGGAACAGGGGGTCCAGAGGAAAGGACTTTCATTTGGTTGCTGCCAGACAGAGGGTTGCTGCTCTGACAGAGCATGAGGAATGTCAACTCAAAGAAGGCAAGACCCCATGAAACCAGCTATTCTGTGGGAAGTCAAATTGATCACCTTATCATGACTACTATTTCTTTCTGCTTTTCCTCTCATCTATGATGGGAGCCTTTAGTAAGAACCTGGCAAATGGCAAGTCCCCTCTGCTAAGTCTTTCAGTATATCCAGACAGACACACAAACATGCAAGGCAAATGGTTTATTTACTGAGTGGAATATTCTTCCCGAGTTCAGTTAAGTCATTCAATATCTCCAATGAAAACACAGCAGCTTCCTACACCCATGTGTATTAATAGGGCCTTCCCTTCCTCAAAAGCAAAGGGTGATATTCTGATGCCGACTTCAAAGTAAGCAGATTTAGTGCCCAAACAGTATCTAATATTAATCGCTAGACAGTGATTTCTCAGGCACAAAATATATTTTCAAGCAGGGGCACAGCAACAAAATATTTCAGAGACCATTCCAGATGTGTAACTAACATTTAATTACTTTTGCAGATACAGAAGCTTCATTTTTTGCCAAGTATGTCTCAACTAGCAGATGCTGTTTAATCTTATGCAGAACAAAGGCATAAGCAATAGCCTTTTAGTGTCATCATTAATGTATTTTAAAAGCTATTTTCTCAAATACTCCATGATTATTTCAGCTTTATGTGCACAAATCCAAAAGTAAAGCCTGAAAACTCAAGATTACAAACAGAAAAACAAATCATCACTCTCTGCAGGGCAGGCCTATGTTGAGCTTCTCTAGGAGACAAACCAGAATGGTACAGTGCACTTGTTGATTCCTATAGGAATTATATATGGTCTGCTGATGGCTGTTAGGGCTTCTAAACTGATCTGAATAAAAGTTAAAACACAGGTTGCTTTGAAATTGCAATATAGGTTTCATCTGAAAGTGTCCAGCTTTTAATTCTTGAAGTAATTGTGAAGGAAGAGGCAGAAGAATTATCAGAGACAGCACAGCTATCATTAATGTGCTTTGATAAGCAAAAAGATGAAGTAAAGATTAAACTGCCAGGAGAAAAACAAAAAACAAACTAACAAAAAGACATTTCAATTACCAAAACATGATCATATTCAGCAGTCTGTGCTCAAATTGGTCTTACCAGAAAAAATTCAAGCTTTCCTTTTCAAGCACTGACATACACAGAAGATTCAACAAGTTAGTCAATCAATTTGCTTAAATTCTCCCTAAATACGATGTGCTTTTGGACATCTGAGAGTTAAGCAGCTCAAAGCAGGTCAAAGCTGATACCTGCGAGACATTTTTAATCAAATGGAAAATAAAGTCACAAGCGTCCCAATTATCAGGCCATCGCTGCACGCAATGGAACCTGCTCTCTCTAGGACTATCACTGGCATTTTCTGCATCTCTGAGGATTGTGTTACCAACAGCTGTGGATGCATCAAACTCCGTCAGCTAGTCCAGAGCAAGAATGAAAATGTCGTATCTGCCCCGGGACACTTGTCTGTAGAACCATTCACAGGAACAGTTCAGAAGAGGCACTGCTACGTAAAGCAAAGGAGAGGTACATCTTGGTTGGTTTAAAAATTTACCTTCTTGATTACAAAATAACGTTTTTGGGCTTAATCAGTTAAAAGTCTAGAAAAGTTGTAAAAGGCTGAGGAAGGCAGTCTGCCTTCCAGCTGCTGGGCATGCAGGAAAAACTACAAGAGGGAGGAAGGCTTCGGCCCCTCAGCTCATTTCTTACTACTTTCCCTTAACGACAGTGTTCCTACATTCCACATTCATGCATGCACACATACACACACGCCCTCGCCACTCTTTGCAAAGAATGCGCTCTCTAGCCTCCCTCCTAACTAGAATGCTATACAAACAGTTACTCCATTCATTTAAAAGAGGCCATTACAAAGATGCTTCTAAAAAAGCGAAATTTCATGGTTTGAGACAGTGAAATTCCAGCCTTCCATTTAAAAGGCCTTTCATCACTTCAAATTCACCAGAATATAAAATTGACCATAAAACAAGGTTACACTTGCTCCACATAACTTCACATTTGACTGATGAGCTGATCTTGAGAGTGAGGGTAACAGAGCACTGGCAAAGGTTGCCAAGAGAGGTTGTGGAATCTCCTTCTGTGGAGATCTTCCAGACCTGCCTGGACACAATCCTGTGCCACGTGCTCTAGGTGACCCTGTGCGTGCAGGGTGGGGTTGGACTAGATGATATCTAAAGGTTCCTTCCAACCTCAAGGATTCTATGATTGTATTTATAGGATAAAATGGCAGTCGTGCATCCCACCTTTAACCACATATTTCCCCTGCACCCTTGATCCAATCTAGTGATTATGTGGGCACATACCAATTAATTCTGGGGGAAAAAGTGAAACCTTACTGCATACTAACCCTGTAAAGAGGTAACAAGGCAGAAGGAGAACAAGATTTGTTGGTGACAGATCACAGCTGTAGTAGGTTAAACAACAGAAAACAAGGCTGAGGACTAAAATTGGAAACCTCTTCCTTCCGTTCAGTTCTAGCCATACCAGTCTCCTCCTTACGTAAAGGAGGCTCATATCACAGTCATCCTTAGAGTCCCATAATTTTATACTGCTTTGATACAGTGCCCCTAATAGGCAAAAAGGTGCATTAGACGCATCCTGTAAAACAACATCGAAAAACATCGCTCTTCATTCTCAGAATGAGTATCTGGGTACCCAGCTCAAGATACTCAAAGCAGGACAAATTCTCCTAAATGCTACCAATCCTAGTCCTCAAATGTGTCTGTATGGAAGTGTTCAAAGCAGTGTGCAATCCCTAATCTTCATAACACAGAGCACTGCAACATGCACTGAAGGCTGTATCCTTACAAAGTCCTCTTGCATTATCCAGCTCTCCAGTTACTCCTGCATGCAAGAATTTGGAGAAAACAATAGATTCTGATGGGAGAAAAAAAAAAAAGTTAGAAGTATAGACCACGAAGACAAGAGGAAAATAGTGAAACAGGCACGAACTAGATGCTTAAATTACCTGTGCTTAAACTTTAAGGATTTTAGGGCCTGTAGTAATGTTTCCTTTGAGCATCTATGCTGGCTTATTTTGAGTACTTGAACTTTTTACTCATATTCTTATAAAGGCAAAGAATGGACACTTTTTTTTCAGTCACCTCAGAAAGACTTCTTTGCACTACTGACTAGTCTATTACACCACCATGTTGCTCTATATTTTCACCAAGAAAGAAGAGATTTTTTTTCAATAATTTGCAGTTCTGTGTTACTGTGTTTTCATATAAAAGGTATACTGGTTTTCATTTTTAAAAATGATGCTCTTCAAGCAGAGGGCTGTTAGTAGATCTCATATGAAAGTCTTAAAGGAAGCTGCACATCCTGCTCTGGAAAAAAAAAGTATAGACTCTGCTAAAAGATGGATTAGTAATAGAAACAAAAAACCAAAAGTTAACAAAAATATATTCCATGAAGTTACTTAGTGAAGAAAAGCACTCAAGCGAAGAAGAAACAATAGCTTAGAGGCATTTCAAAAAAAAAAAAAAAAAAAAGAAAAGTATAAGAATATGCGCTTGACTTCAGCAACAGCCAGGGCCTTACACAGGAACACAGCAATCTCATGAAGAGGTGAAGAGCATTTTAGCATATCACTTGCATAACAAGCAAACAAATTTGAAGTTTCTAGGACAAATCTTTTAGAAGATGACATGAAAGTACTTCACTGATTTTCAAAGACAATTTTAGAAGTTAAATATTCAAGAAGTGATTGAGCCCAGGGCTTGTCTTTAAGAAAATACAGCAGAATTTCAGCTTGCCCATATCCTGCTCACACTGAAGGCATTGCAAGCTGGGCATATTGAAATTTGATTTTACAAATCCAGGAGTTACAGAGCAGTTGCCTCAACAATTAACTACAGGGCAAAGGCTCTTTCAGACAACATACTTCTCATTTTGAAATCAGGTGTCTGAAACAAGTCTTAGTTATACAAACAGTGCAAGTCACTTCATTTCTTCCTGCCATAAAATGCACTCATAGTGCTTATTTTAGTACTGGTCTTTTAAACAGATAAAAGTAAAACTAAGAGGCGAATCAGCAGACAAGAGCTTGAACTCCAGTACAAGTAAGTTAGACTAATAACTGTACCCAGAGTGCTAGGGTAGCCTCTCATAAACATGAGTCTGCAGGGATTTTTTATGATAAGAGGTCTGCTACACCTCAGAACACAAACATCACAGGTCTTCCTCAAATTCATCTCACTGCCCAGCTCTGCCATTCATTATCTTTCCACTACTAAGGAATGCAAGTCTAAACCTTATGCTAAAGGTCAGCAATAAGTCCAATAAATGTTCAAATAGATAAACCTCTGCTCTGTGACCTCTGACCCAACTCACAGTTTTTGCCTGCACAAGACATAAGCAGCAAAATAAACTCATGTACACAGGGGACGGTACCACGTTACCCAAGCAGCCTTGTTTTTAAAGGCTCTTCTCACATCACAGAAGCCTTCAACGTGGACACCCTTAACAACATAACAGGCTATAACAAAAATCAAAGACAGCAAAACTGGAAACATTTTCTCATTAAAATACAGACGGGCTCATGCTTAACCTGTTAGAGATGAATACAAAGCAAAAAAAAAAATAATAATAACAACAACAAAAAACACACCTCTCCCACTTATTTGTATTTAGATGTTATCCCTGGTTATGGCACTGACCTGTTTTGACTTAAGAGTTTACAGGATACATTCCCATTACAGTTTTCTGTAAGTTTTCTGAGTCAGCAGAGCTACTACATGAGGGGTTTCCACCAGAAACAGTCTTACTTTATTGCTGTACCATATTTTCTA
>JAVCKT010097535.1:0-11600 GCA_032273925.1 Rhynchotus rufescens
GTATTGTTTTTTTTTTCTTATGTACTAACAGCCAAGTAATTTATTTAATGCCATTCAGGGTAACTACGGCCCTGATTTTTAAGATGCTGTTTTTCAGGCTATCTGCACTGTCTGTCCACTATTACTGTCTGTGCAAGTGCTGACAGTGGGAGAACAGTAGCACACAGATATAATTTCTTACTTTTTTGAAATCCAGATATTCTCAAGCTTTTCCTTAAAATGACTGCCTTTTTTTTTTTTTTAAAGTCATTGCTTGGCTGATGCTTACATGTTTTTATACAAGGGTCTCAATTTCATTTGCCCAAGCTGAAAACATAATAATTATTTTTAAGCTTACTGAGGGTTTCTTTTGAATTCAAGTTATGTGTTATGAGCTGTAGGAGGATGCCTCTCAAGGAAGTCAAATCTTTGGTAACTTTTAAGTGGCTAGGTTAGCTTTTCACTTCCTTTTACTGCGTTAGCTTGTAAGGTTCAATTCTAGATTTTTATGGCATTTAGCAGCACTTTCTGCCAACTGTTTGCTCCCAATTACGATTTAACTGACGTCAGCCTTAAAAAGACTCCCCAGGTCCAGGGAAACCTTCCCCTTTGGTTCTGGCGCCCGGGGTGCCGCTGGCGCTATGAATAGCAGCGCCTGTAGCCGCCCAGGAATGTGCGCCGGGCGGCGAGCGCGGGGGCACGTGGGGACCGCCGGGCAGGCCTGGGCGCCCGGCCCGCGGGCTGCGAGCCCGGCAGGAAGGAAGGAAGGGAGGAAGGAGGCCTCGCCTCGGGGCGAGCGAGCGGGCGCCTTGACGCGGCCCGGCCGAGCAGGCAGCGCCCCGGCGGCCCCGCTTGGGCAGCCTGCTCTCCCCGCCAGCGCCCGCCATGCGAGGAAGAACCCTCGGGGTAAGTGGAGGGGGAGACCCCCCAAAGCCCCGGGGTAAGTGGAGGGGGAGGCCCCGGGAGGGGAAGGTGCCGCCTGGAATCGCAGCTTGGAGCTCCCAGAGCTCTGCCGCGTCTCCCTGCACGGGCGGCAGTTTTTGGCTTTGCCTCTCGTGGTTTCCGTGCTGCTGCCAGATTTAGATTCCTCAAACGAAAGTGGACAAGCGCTGTTTTGCTTCTCAGAAGTCTGTGTTTTAAAGGGATTCTTTTGGTTGTGTTTAAATCGTGGCTGCAGTCTGGGTAAATAAAGATTAGACTTCTCCAAAAGTTGAAACAGAGGCCAGAAGAACAGGGTGAGATAAATAGGTATCTAATATGCATGCATTGAAACTGTTTGTTTGTTTTCTTGTCTCTTTTTCTCTCTTGAATAAAGTGCTGACCTTTATCTAAGATATTGTTCCTCGATGTTTTGTACTGTTTTAACTTTCCAAAGGCCTCAGTATGATGTCAATAATGGAGATAAGAAAAAGGTTATTTCTTTGTTTTTCCTTCTCTCTTCTGTCTCCATAGCTTTGTATTGTACAAGTGATTTTTCTAGCAAGGCCTGTAATGCAATTAACACTAAGTTCTCTAGTTTCTGCTGCAGGTTACACATATTCCTGTAACTTTGATTTTTACATGCTAGTAGGCAAGGCAAGATCACTGCTGATGTTCGGCTGGCAGTTCTCAAATGCTTACTCTTTTGCTCAGTTGAAGCAAAAAGAAATCAGGTTTTACATTGCACCTGCTAACAGCCCATCGTAACTACTTAATTTACTTGATATGTGGAATAAATTTAAGATTTTTTTTTTTAACTTTATGTTCTGTGTAGAGGAATGTGAAAATATGAGCCGTTATGACAGGCAGGACAGAAATGCTCGGCAGCATGGGGAAGGATTCTGGAAAAGAGCATCACAACAGCGATGGAATACGCAGGATCACTATCATCTTGGCAACACTGATCACTACATCCATAGTAAAAATGATCTGAACAGGTAAGAACCTGTTGTCCTGTTGAGCTGATTATTTTCTCCAAGAAGTTAGAAAATTGAATTACTGTGTTAAGGAATTGCTTCTGCACTGAAAGGCCTCAGGTGTTATTGAATACAGGGCACTTTGTGAATAGTCATATTAATAAATAGTGTACCTGGGTAGGAAAACTGCTGTGGTGTGTAACTCTTTTGAAGGAGGGGGGAAAAAAACTTCCTAAATTGTCAGGGATTTTTAACTGAAATGTATGTTTTGCCTTGAGCAGGAGTTAACTTGAAAATATGACTTGCTACTTTTGTACATTACTGAAAATTCTTGCTTAAACTATTGGATATGTTCCAAGAAGAAGTATTAAACCATTGTATTACTTGCATGTTGTAGGCTCAGATAAGTTTTTACTTAGTAATTTGTTTTAAATTAAATACAGTGCTATAGTTCTTAGCCTAACTAAGAAATGTAAGGCTAGCCAGACCCAACGATTTTCTGAATTGTTATTGGCGTTTTCTGATTTTTCTTTGTCACTGTATGCCACAAAATGCGAGTATAGCCCATGTCACTTAACACTTCTGATAAATGCACTCCAGCTTTTTTTTGTCATCTCTGTGTTTTCTTCCAGAGGATCAAACTACCTGGAGTCTCCCACTGGCCACTTTGAAAGTTATGGAGCACCCAGCCTTTACCAGGCTCCTCGGCAGCTGGTGGGCTTGCCCGAGAACGCCGTGATGCTCGACGAAATGACGCTGCGGCACATGGTGCAGGACTGCACGGCCGTGAAGACGCAGCTGCTGAAGCTGAAGCGGGTGCTGCACCAGGTGAGCTCTCACAAACGGAGCAAAAGCCCCAGGGAAAAGCCAAGGCACACGTAAATGGGCACGTCCTCTGCTTCGCCTTACTTTGCTGTCACAGTTTTCTTTGTATGCTGAATTATAATGTTTATAATGTGTAAGAAAGCATATTGATTTTATTACTGTTTGAAATAATACTTTTACCTTTGAAGCTCCTTACAGTCAGCAAAAATATTAAGTAATATTATTCTACTTCTCTGAAGCAAGAAAGGTAATTTTGGAAGGGAAAAGAAAACAACACTGCCAGACTTTTAATTAGTGAAATGCTAAAAAGCTGAGGGTAAAACAAAAAAAAAATTTCATCACACTGAGTAATGTTTCTTTCAGCCTTTTTTCTTGAAGCTTTACTTTCCTCACTCTTCTCACGTTTCTGCATTTTCACAAGGAGCCCAGCAGGTTGTGCTGGGTCAGTCTGTTATTGGAAGTGCTGAAGTTTAACTTTCTTTAGTGTATGAAAACAGTGGGTTGCAGTAAGCTTTTAAGGAGCTTTTAACATTTAGCCTCAAAACTTGTCAAATTGGTAGGAGTTTGTAAGTCATGGGGAGATTCTGCAAAATGCAAATTTTCAGCTATAATATTTTGTTTTCTTCCTTTTAAAAACAAATGTTCATGAAACTTTCCTTGGAGGTCAGCACTGAAAAAGTGCTGTGATATCTGTGTTTAATGTTGCATTTAGTCCCATTCTCTTCTAACGCCACAAAGTGAGAAAAAATACGTCATGCCCTGAAAGATACTGAAACAAAAAATAAAGCAAGGAAATCCAAATCAACCTTGTAACTAATTCAAGGATATGAATGTGCTTTTTGAAAGGTGGGCGTTTGCTAAATTGTTGCAAAGTTCCCGTAGTTACTGAGAATGTGGGAGGCTCTAGTTCTGCTCTTGTCCGTGTGGTGGAAACGGTGCAAAAAATAAGGTAGTGCCATAGAGGGGAAAGCTGCTCGTAGAACCTGACTTCTGAATAGTGACCTGATAAACTGCATGAAGCTGCATGAAATGTGCCTCCCAGCAGTGATTAGTGCTCGAGATAACAGGAACTTACTAGCTGGAGTTTGTCCTGGCTTCAGCACAGGGACAGCTCAACCCCAGAACCATAATCTGTAGCTCGCTGCGTAAAGCTGCACCTGGAGTAGCCGGGTAGTTTGGGGTCCTGCAGAAAACTTGATTTGAAATCTTGATCAAGGTCCTACTAGCCAGACTTTTCTAAAAAAATTAAGTAACTTTAGCAGTCTGAATATTGAAATTCAGTAGCATTTCAGTATCTAGGTCATATGACAGGCCTTTTCTTACAACATATTAAGAAAGCAAGATACAAATTCTGAGCTCCTTTCTAACACTAGCTTTAGCAAAAGAAACAAAAGGATTTGTATTTACTCATTTCTTCTTCCTTCCTTCTTCCTTCCTTTCTTTTCCTCCCTGGCAGCTCTGTCAGACCTGCAGTGCTCATGTGGCCGAACACCCTTAGTTGAGCAGGGGTTGCAGCACCCCTGAGGTCCTGGAGCTTTGCTCCCCACATCCTGCCCTGGCCTGTCCTCTCTGATCCTGAGACTGGCAGCAGTGATTCTCACTGTCTTATCTCAAATAAGCACAAGAACATAAGCATGAGGGAGTTAATGCAGTTGGAAGATCCTTGAAACCCCTTCTGTGGGGAGGAAAACTTTATTTCAATAACCTTATAAAATCTGTTAATATATTTCTTGAAAAAGTTGCCTGTTCTGCTCAACTTCTTAAAATAATCACTGAAAATACATTTGCCTTGAATGCATTGTTTTTTTTTAATAGGGGAATCTAAAACACAATGAAAATGGCTAGTGCTTTTAAGCTTTGAGTTCCATGGTTTTCCCTGGTGCAGTATTGGAAATTTCTTCTCGGATTTTGCGTGTGTGTGAGCTTTGAGCTAAACCAAAACAGCAGAGGGCATTGGAAAAATCAGAGTATTTCCAAAGCTGTTTCCAACTAGTTTCTGTTTGCAGGTTCCTAAGAACCACAGGTTTGAGCCACTTGTTTGCAAGTAAGGCGGCCCGGAGAGGAGAAGGGCTCCAGGGCGAGGGCCAGCGCAGGCAGGGAGGACGAGGGCACCGCTTAGGTGGAGAGAGGAGGTGCCTGGGCAGAGCAGGGAAAGCTGCCCTGGCTCTGCTGTGATGTGGATAGACAGTGGCGACTTCTTTTCTGGTTGTGCTTTCTTTTCTTTTGCAAGATCAAGGCACAATAACTGAGTACACATGGCTGCGGGAGGAGTGTCAGCTGCCCTGATGCTAACCAGATGGGGCATTTTTGAGTTACTGAATCACTTCACAGCAGAAATACTGCACTGCTCCAAGGCCAGCAATCTGAAGCAGGTAAAATGCTCTGCTGTGGTGCTGGTCATCAATAGAATAAATTGGAAAGCTTCTTTAACTAGACTTTTTTAACTAAATACTTGCAACTGAGACTTCCTATATAATCTATTAATGAATAAAAACTCATTGTTAGGATGCCATCGTCTCAAGAAAAATAAATCTCTTTTTTGGAATTTGGGAGTCTGTTAACCCCTTTTAGAGGGCACACCTGTGAAATACTGGCCTGAGAACTTACTAGGCACTATTCAAAACTTTTTTTTTTAAGGACTTTCGGACTTTAGAATTGGATTTTAGGACTGTTTGTGTTTGGGTGAATTACAGTGTAACAGCAACAGTCATGCAAAGGGCTTATTCCCATAATTTGTAGCCTGGGTTTTGGAGCTAAAGCGAAAAGGATAGATGCAGGCTTGGAAATGTTGATCTTCCAGCTAGGCACTAACTTTTGAGAATGGGTATGTTAAAATCTCCCACATGTATAAAATTGTTGTCCAGAGACATCAGTGGCCTAACAGCCCTAATTCTCGGGGAAGACAGGATTGCTGCAGTTTTACCTCTGAGGACATAGAATTTTCTGCCTCTAACTTTGGCCAAGTTCATTGTAGAACAATGAAATAAACTGCTCTGCAGTAGCTTACTTTTTTTTTCAGGAAAGATATGATACTTTTTTATTATTATTAGGAGGATGATTTTCTCTGCAGAGAGTTTCTGAAGAGGAGCTGAAAGCTGAAATAATATTCAGCTTGAAATCAGATGCTGATAGCTGTGGTTTAGGCTTTGACATTGGTTGCATTGGTTGCATTGGCAGTCTGTGCAGTTAAATAGTAAAACACAGAGGTGATAAATTGTGACTTTGCTTTAATATGCTCACATTTGTTTTCAGAAAATTGGGGAGTAATTTTTTTTCCAGAGCAACTCTGTGGTCTTTGGAGTAGTCTAGAAGTGTTTAAAGAGAGTTTGTGTGCAGTTCTTCCTTCCCCCCACAGGTGATCACTCACTTTCGTATTGTTTGATTATTTTTGAAAATAGGATATATTATACTTTGCATGCAGAGAATATATTTATAGTAGATTGAAAATGGCATCTAGAATTGAAGACTATCCATACATAACTCAATAAATGTGAACATCTGCAACATTAATTCTCTGTCAATTCATGTGCTGCAGATTATTTTCATGCCTAAACCACCAATAATGTTTAAAAGTAAGTACAACAGGAATGCCAGAATGCATTGACTGAGGACTTCTTCCTTCTAATGCTGCTGTTTTACAAAAACATTTATCTACTGAAGACGTTACTTTGAAAGGTTTTGTGCTTGCCTGTGACTTTACATAGAACTTATTTTTAAATGCCTTTGATAAGCATTTATTTTTGGTATTTGTTATCTTAGTAGAAACTATTCTGAGGTATCCTTTTTGCAAAACGTCTTTTAAACTTAGCACAAATAAGACTAGTTCAACTCTTTTGAGGCATGTTTATGGTAAAATTCAGGTAGCTTTTTCATTATAGTTTACTAAGTAATGTATCCTGCTGCAGGAAATGTCATGTCAAATAGTCAAGAGCTGGTGGCCTTTCATGTTCCTCTTGCAATGCAGAATGATAAGGTATATTGTTTGGTATCATAAGGCTTAACCTAAAGGTTAGAATTATATGCTCTCTACTGTTTTCTCGAAGGTTATCAAAAACAGTAAGTGCATTTAACAAGTTGCATTTGTTCTGATAAATTATACTTTCAGTCTTTGTTTTTGTATGTGGATATTTTCCTAGTCTGATGATTTTTGTACCCACTTGCCCTCCTTTCCTTGTGATTGTGATTAGGAAGAAGGAAAAGAGAAAGCAAGAAAAGATTATAAGATTTCCAACTGTTACCACTAGTATATGTTCACAATAAGGTATTGAAGTTACCACTGATATGGTAGATCTGAAAGCTTTGTCAGTTGTACTGCATTATATATATTAAAATAATAAAATAAATAGTAAGGTGAGTGATGCAAATGAGCTTATGTCTTGCCTTGGCAGTGATTTTTAGGTCAGGTATAGATGGAACTTCAGAACTTGAAGGTGGAAAATCTGCCACACTTCCCTTGCAATGTGATCTTAATTTACTACTGTGGGCTGTTTGTTTTCTCCAGTTGCATATGTTTTATTGGTAGGTAAAAGGTATATCATGGGTGCAGTGTAAATGCTTCAGGACAGAGCTAGGCAGTTATCTTGTGGCATCTTTACAAGGCCTTACTATTTCTGCCTGCTGTCATTAATTGCAGAGTAAATGGCAGTCATTTGGTGAGGGGGGGAAAAATACTTTTTCTTGGGCCCAGTTTTCGTAATTTATATATAGATCTGATGGCTGTGGATTCATTTTGTGTAGGTCTGCCTGGTAGCAAATATGGCTATTTTAGTTAAGAGCTCCTAACTGAAATGTTGTCCCTGTGCATTTTGAAATTACTTGGACATATTTATAGGATGGGTTTGGAGGCAAAATAAGCTTTTAAAATCTGGAAGTATGATCTGTCTTGGCATAAAACCAGCGGCTAGTGTTGGCCATGTTTTTTGCACAGAATCAATTCTTCAGCATAGTTACAGCTGGTGCTGTGGATTCAGAAGAGAGGCTGTTTGTGACCCTCATTTGTGACACCTGCTGCAGCAAGTGTGACCATTTCAGATGAGGGGAAAAGAAACTGCAGAGAGGGAGGTCAGACAGTGCAACTGGTTCCCCAGAGAGGTGGATTCTCCATTCCTGAGAGCAAATTTGGAGAGCTGTTTGAGCAAGTGATTTGAGCCTGTGTTTCTGTTTCTCTGGCAGGATGATGAAAACGTGTCGCTCCAGGACCTTGTGCTCTCGATGCCATCAAGTCCAGAACCACAAGAAGCTGAATCTACGTTTAAGGTAAAGGACACTCACTCACTCCTGCACGATAGAGATACAAACCTGACTGTAAAAGAAAATCAACTTCCCTATTCTTGAAAAGCAGTGCTGCTTGCATCTATTTAAATGCAAACCTAGCAAGTATTTATGTAACCTATCTGTTTTTGTTAAAATGGCTTTATTTATCTTTCAAAATGCATGCTTACACATTCATGTACAGCTTAAATAATTGAAATAACTTTGTTTTTTGTATTTATAGATGTGAGAATTAACAGCTGCAGAGCAACTTCTTTCAAAAAAATTCTGCATATTTGATAACTGCTGGAATGTTGTCTAATTTAATTTTTTTTTTTTACTTTTTTAGTGTAATCACAGCAAAATTAAATACTTGCTGTTTCATTACATTTGTTCTTACCCTTTACTCTAAAATACCTTTCAGTGAATTTTCCCTGAGATAACACAGGTGCTGAGATTATGAGAATTTAAAAACACAGTCAACCAAAAAAACCCCATAAAATCAAAGATGCATTCATCATGCAAAGATGCATTCATGGTCACAGATGTGTAATGTTGTTCTCTCTGCCATGGTAAGATTTTATAGCTTTACTCAGGCTTCATGTTGTAAAATCAATCTAAAAAGGCCGCTAATTCTACACTTAAAGGAAGAGAATGATACCCATTTCTTAAGTGATAGTAAACTTAGAAATTCTCAGGAAAGGCAAGGCCACTTAAAATCTTATTATTGTCTGAAGTCTGTCTGTTCAAATCCTAGTTTTACAATTAAAAATGCTTGCCCCTATTGCATGGATGTGTCAGCATCATCCTTTAGCAAGACTGAGTTCCAGATTATCAATGCCCAGGCCTCTTTTGCTGTTTAACTGGAAAATAAATCAGTCTGGATGTTACCTAATGAAGTAACTAAAAACAATCTCCAGGCAAATGGAAAATAGTAAATGAATCCTAAATTCAAGTATACCTCACAATGTGTGACCTGGCTTCAATGGCACAGTTGCAAAATGTATTAAAAATATGTTACGATAAAAAATTATCGAAAAAACCTTGCGTATTTAAGTCATATCTTGATGCTTAGATAGAATGTATTCAAAACTGTGATGTTATTTGCATTCAATAAACAGCTATACATGTGTTTGTGAGTTATTTAAATAGCAGTGCACTTTTATCTGAAGATTGCTATTTTTTTTGTTGGGTAAATAAGAGGATAAGTAGAATTTCATGGGTAGGTTTGTTCCTCTCCATACTACTAGACATTTACACAATGGGTGAATCGTGGCCTCAGAAATGCAATTTGATTTATTCACAGATGTGTAGTCTGAAAGCTTCATGTCTTAGGGAGATTTCTAGTCAAGTTTCTTCACTCTTTAGGCTGTACATATGCAGCCTGTGTCAGCATGTGAATAACAGGAGAAGAGCACAACGTGACAAGCTGGAAGGAAAGTATATGCTAATATTATGGCCAGAGTTGCATACATCGCTGATGTAATGTGCCTTGTGGAGATGTGAGTTGCGATGGTGTAGCCCTCGTGGAAAACTTTCTCTTGCCTCTGTTCTATTGCAGACAGAAGATCTGCTAAATGAGATCAAGCAGCTTAAAGATGAACTGAAGAAAAAGGATGAAACAATCAATCGGTTAGAGCATCAACTTGTAAGTACATTTTTAAATATCTAGTAGATTCTCAAGTGTGTGCCACAGGGTGTAACTTGTATATCTAGTTCTTAGGAGGGCTTTAAGAAGGTCAGGCTTCTAATTTTGACTTTCCCTCTTGTACTTTCATTCAAAAAAAGCAGGTTAAGATCTGCCTGTCTGCTGCTTAGCGGGATTCCAGATCATCCAAGCAGTCTGTCTTGCCAATTAGCATTTGCAGTAATCAGTGATTTTGGTATGTTTAGTGTTGCTGTTCAGAGAGTAGGCAAAGGCCCTGCACGTGCCGAGGTTGTTTGTCTAATTGCTGTCATAATTGAAGGACTTTGCAACTAAAGAACTCTGCCATGAAGATGGGTAAAACTCCTATTCACAGTTATTTAAAGGTGACCTGAATGTTATATTTTAGATATTCAAGTGAACCAAAAATACATTTCAGAAGTTAACATTTATTTTGAATTATTCATACATTTGAGAAAAAAGTGGATGTGTAGTATTGTTTCTCTGGTAAAATGGTATTGTGCTATACTGCCTTGGTTCTCCTTTATAATAGGCTTAATTATTTGCTAATACATTCTCTTATTTCTCTTTTTGGTGGGGGTTAAGGCCACTAAGTGCAACTGCCAGAAGGAGAACGACAAACTTTCAGGGGCGACGTGTTTGCATGCTGACAAATTTACTCAGACCTCCTGGAAGAGAAGTTCTGTGAGTAAAGCTTGCCCTTTCTTTGTGGATATCACAGAATCACTGAATGGTTGAGGTTGGAAGGGACCTCTAGCCGTCATCTAGTCCAAGCCCCCTGCTCAGGTAGGGCTACCCAGAGCATGTGGCACATGGTCCCCTCTAGGCAGCTTTGGACGAGCTCCACAGAAGGAGGTGACTTCCTGCATTTCACCTCCAGCTTGATTTTTGGTGTCCTACCAGCTAGCCCTGTTTAAGAGGCTTAAGAGGTTCAGCCCTTGATCTAGGGTGTCCTACTCCTACAGCCTTTCTGCTCTGCACCCCCTGTACGTTTGCCTGTAGCTCTCTTGAAACATGTATAGTAAACATATAATTTTTAAAAAGTTTAATTAAATTTTAGAAGGCCATTTTTTTTATAGGCCGCCTATTTAGGTAAGTCAGCCCAAGCTGTATCTAATCACACAGCAAGACATTTCCTGTCATGTTTTTCGTCTGTCTCTTTTTTTTTCTGAGTTTCATTGCTGCTGTGCTCACTGCTCACGGTTGTGAAGAGTGGCAGTGTATTCTCTCACAAATTCTCTGTCTCCCCAAATTATGGTTGGTTTGGTCATACATTAGAAGAACATAACTCATTCAAAGATTTGTTGGGTGAAAATTGCCTCGACAGACATTTTCATTCCCATATGTTGTTGCATGGATCGTGTTTGCTTCCATTTTACAGCTGTTACATTCTTTATGGATCAACAGTAGTGTACTTAAGATAGGAGTGGGACAGCACACTTTTTGTGATGTACTTGTGATAAAAAATCATCCTTGAGTAGTGAAAAGGACATCTGTCAGTCACCAGCATTTAGTCTGCTGAGGGGAGGCTGACAGCTGCTACTCTGCCCAGCTAGCAAATCCTGAGAGGGAGTGTTTTTCCAAACAGTTGAAAAGAAGTTAAACTGTTTGGGGTTTAGTGGAGGATGGAGGTTGTGGGGAAAACAGTTGCACCCTCTCTGATACCCCTCTAAAAATTACTCCTGTGAATATTTAGTCTTGTTTTAGGGTAGGAAGCACCCTGGAGCTTAGAGCTAGTGTTGGTCCTTCATGTAGCAGTCTGGTCACCACCACGCTGTTTCTAGCAAACAGCTTTTCTTCTGTTGAGGCCATGTTTTGTGACCTTCTTGTGCCTGCAAACTATCCAAAGTGACGAGAATGTAACCAACTCTTAGGTACCTTCTGTTTGCCTTGACACTTGTATTCCAAAAGGTACTGTTTTTTTTTTTTTTTTTTTACCTACCCAAAAAGATAAATTTAATTTTTAATATTAAGATGAAACCCAC
>JAVCKT010097536.1:0-11598 GCA_032273925.1 Rhynchotus rufescens
TTTTCTTTTCTTTTTCTTTTTTTTTTTTTTATTTTTCCAGAGGGGGTGGGGCCGCAGGGTTTTCCCAAAGTTGGTTTCCCCGCTCCCAGGGCGCTGCTCGTCCCGCTGCCCGTCCCGCCTGCAGCTCCGGCCGCTCGGGGCTCCGGGAGCTCGACGCGAGGGCGGCAGCGCCCGGCCCGGCCCGGAGCCGCCATCGCCGCCGCTCCCTGCCCTCGGCCCGGCCTGCTTCCTCCGCCGCTCTCGCGCGGTGAACTCACTCGGGGCCTTTTCCTCTCCTCTGAGCGCGAAGCGATGGCGCGGCGCCGTGCCGGGCAGCGAGGCGGGAGCCGCCGCCTGCCCCGCGCAGCTCTGCCCTGTCCGAGCCGCCTGCACTTTGCCCACGTGCTCCCCGTGAGACCCGGGGACGCTTCCCAACCTTCCCTGTGCTCCGCCCGGAGCAAAACGGGGGATGTTTCAGTTTATAAACGAGCCAGGCTGTCCTTCTCCTCCTCCGTGCTCTGTTTTCCTTGCCTGCTATCTGTTCTTGGTGGCACAGAGTGGGCGCGGAGGTGGTGGGGTTGATCTGCCTGGGAGGTGACGCTGGGTTTCCTTGGGGTACCGCTGCGGAGGTGACACGGGGGCTGCGTGACCTGCTGCAGGCCTGGCTAGGCCAAAGGCTCGGCCTGGGCTCATCCCGCCCCCATCCCGAGCGATATTAAGGGAGGATTAAGTCACTGTCATCCTCCAGGAATAAATAAAAAGAAGCCGTTTGGTGGCCCGCTGGTGCCAGCAGACACGCGACGGAGCGGTGATGCACCCGCCTTTGTCACGGTGACAGAGTCTCCCTGGCTGGGGGGCAGCAGGTGGTCACGCTCGGGGCCTCGAGGCTCCTGCGAGGCGCCCCGAGCGGCTCCGTGGGCACGGGCCGGCCACCCGAGCGGCTCCGTGGGCATGGGCCGGGCGCCCCGAGCGGCTCCGTGGGCACACGTCGCCCTTGAGCCCATCAGGAGTCCCTTGGTGCTGGCCGGGGCCATTGCAGCCCTTTGCCTTGTCCGCCTTGGTTATGGGCACTGAGGAGGGAGCCCGAGGTGGATTAAGGCAGGACGAGCTCTGGGACGGAGCGGTGAGGCCAGGCCAGGCTTAATGCCGGCGTGCGCAGGGCCCTGCAGGTGCCACTTGGAGGGGGCAGCGCTGCCCTGGATCCCTGCGTGGGCAGCGTGCGCTCACTCAACCTGGTGCCTGGCATCGGGTTGAAAGCACAGCTTTAGCTCCTGCCTAAACCCAAAGCACAGCTCAGGTTGTAGCACTGAGTCAAAAGGCAGGCTCGAGGCACCCGGATTGGCACAAGTGCCAAGGAAATGGAAGCAACTCCAAGTTTCCACAGGGGCTGCGGGGCAGAGTGCGTGGAGGGGGTCCTGGCTGGATTTCCCTTCCTAAGCCTGCTTTCTGAAGCCTGGATGCTTGGCTTAAACAATTGAATTGCATATTCGCTGCGGTGCTTGTGAAAGGGCTGACGCAGCCTTAATTTCAGTGAATAGAGCTGTAATTATAGCCGAGGTCCCAGCGCCTGTGGTGTTTTAGTGGTTACCTCGCTTCCCTAGAAATAAATGAATCCGAGCTATTAGATCCCAGGGAACTGCTAGCAGAGGTCAGGCCTAGCTTTAATGTGGACCCATCCCTGTTAGAGGAGGGGAGGAAGAACTGAAATCTCCGGTTTGTTCTCGCTCTGCTTTATTCTCTTTTAGTTTACCTTCTGTTTTCTAAACTCTTTATCTGTATCTCTAGCTAATTAGACAGTGCTTAACCTATTTGTCACTCCACCGTCACTGCGCCGGGGCCCTGATGTGCAGATTTCCAAAGCCTGCTCTATGCCAAGGCGATGACTAAGGGCAACCGCTGCTCAGACAGTATAAATCTGTCGAGAGCAGTTCAAACTAATTACAACTCGAATGAAAGCGCCGGTTACTTAAAAGCCAGGAGAACGTGTAACTATATCTTGTGCTAGTCCAGAGCATCCCAAATAATTTATTTTGCTAGTTAAGATGTAGGCTGGGAGATAAAATGGGAGGCTCCTCCCCTGGGAATGGGAGTTGAAGGCGTGTTGCTCATCAGGCTGTTGCCCGTCGGATTGTAGATGGCAGGGTTGGCCTATGGATGTGTCTGGAGTCTCCGAGGAAAACGTATAGAAATGAGTGTTGCTTTGAATGGCAGATTACTTCCTGCATGGTTACACCTCCTGTCCCACCTAAAAGCGCTTGCTAGATCTTTGTTTAGTTTATTTTTGCGTAGTCAAATGTCCCTGTACCTGGTCCCCATGACTTATCAGTGCGATTGAGCTGCTTTATTTTGCCTGTCATTCCATTTCGCTTTCCACCTTGAGGGCAAACTAAATTACACTTGGCCGTACATCAGAGACACGCAGGGGTCAGTGATTACAGCAGAGCGTCTTAAGCACGGAGCCATCATCACCACCATCATCATCATCATCATTTAATGCAGAACCTTGGGCGCCCAGGAGGAGGCTGGAGGTTCCTGGGGTCGCGGTCCAGGGTAGGTGATGGAAAGGCCGGCTCGGCCCGTGCCGTCCTCATGCCCAACTTCTCCGGCCTCCTCCCAAGCCAATTCCATGACTTGGTGTTTTGCACGTGGAGAAGAATTTGGTGGTGGGAAGAAAAGGTCAGGGAAAGCAGTTGCTGTGGATCTAAGGCGAATTTTAACTTGGTAGCGAGATGAATAAAACACTTTTGGCTCACGCTAGCACCCTAGGTGGCTTTTGGGGGATGCCGCTTATGCGGTTTTGGGAATTTAAATGTTGGAAACTAATGAATTTCTTGGTGTTAAAACTTGGCTGTTCTGGAATTCTAACCTGAAAAAATTTGGCCAGAGACTAGTGTGATTTTTAGGTAGTATTTAAGCTCTGGCTTTTCTTTTTAACATGTCAGAATAGAGTTAGGGGTGTTGGCAAGGGAAGGGGTGGGGGAAACTGTTCCCAAATGGGCTTGATTTTAGTCCTGCTCCGAGTAAGCTGGGGGTTGTGTGTATTATCACACGCCTGTGTTCTGCCAGCGTCGCTGTGTTTGGCAGCGGCGGGTTTGCGGTTGTTCTAGAAAACCTGTGGCTCGCTGCGCTCATGCGGAGCGCAACTCTACGGCTCAGATTAAAAAATAAAAATGGATGAATGAGTCCACATTCAGCCCGCATCGTGCACATTCTTCTCTTTAGATGCCACTGGCGAGTGGGAGGCTGCTGGGTCGTTTGCTGGGTTGCTGATCTTGCAGCGGGGAGGGAAGGGCCTGATCCCTCCTGCCTCCTCAGTAGCAGCAGATACTTCTTGTCTGGGGAGTTTTCTCCTTGCTCCGGGGTTGGTGGCCAGTTTAGTTGCTGTGCTGAGGAATGACAAGGTCTTCACTCCGAAACGGAGCTGGTCAGGGCCGCGTGGCAAGGCGGGAAGCGGGGTTCTGGTGGCGTGATCCAGGCAGGTTTCTGTAATGCAATAGACCCTGCGTTAGCTTTCCTATGGAAGGCTGCCATTTGTAATCCCACGGAGCAGCACCGAGGTGGTTTTTGTGGAGAAAAGGGAGTTTGGGCGCTTGCCTGGCCGCGCTGGTGCGGGTGGGAAGCGGGTTAAGCGGCGGGTGTCCCCGTGTGGGTGACGTGACACACGCGGCATCGCCAGGCGGATTAAAGGGGCTGAGAGCTCCCTCGTGCCCCCCTGGGTGGCCGCAGGAGCTCCGAGGAGGAGTGTGCAGTTAATCACAGCCATTAGCATGATTAGCGTCCCGATTAAGCCTGTGTCACTCGCTCCCATTCTCCACCTACGCTCGGCCCCTTTTGCCCAGCGCCTTTAGGGGCGCGAGGCCTCTGGAGGAGGGCGAGCTGCAAGGGCTGCTCGCTGGGCTCTTCCCTCTGTTGTCTGGGCTTTCTCTTAGGCCGCTCTCTTGCTGCTGTGTGAACATGAAGTTGTGTTAAGCAGCCGTTTGCAGGTCGATCCCGGGAAGGCGGCCGAGCAGCGGGGCGGCCCGTCGTGCCGGTCGGGCTGGTGCCCGCGTTCCCTGCGCAGCCAGTCCCGGCAGCCGGGTTGGAATGTCCCCGCGCACGTGTGCTGCCGGATTGGCAGCAGCATCTTGCCCGGCTGCATGGGGGCTCCCTTGGCTCGCTGGGCAGGGCCGGCCCGGCCGCAAGGGTGGGTGACCGCGGCTGCAAGATGCCCGGGTGGGAGCACGACCCTTGCCCGGCAGCCTCGGAGCGGGCCAAGCTCCCCCACGGGGCGGGCGCTCTGTAACTCCTTTGTTCCGGAGCTGTCCGCGGCGGAGCGTCGGCGCTGGGCCGGCGCAGGGGCCGCGCGGCGCGGCGGCGGCCGCGTTCCGAGCGCGCTGAGCTCATGGCCCGCGCGCATTCCTGCCGCCGCTGAGTCACCCCCTCGGCGGAGCGCGCGGCGCCGCGGCCGGCGCTGCCCTCCAACAAAGCGCGCCCCTGAGAGCTCTTCGCCGCGCATTGCCAGGGTGTTTGCACAGCCTCCGGGGCTCCGAGGTGCCGGAATGTGGCTCCAATCCCTGCCCGCTAGGGACAGGCTCTGGGGCCGCTTGCCGGCGGTGCCCGCTTCCCTCCTGCCCCTGCACTGAGCTTTTCCCCTGCCTCCCCAAACCGAGCGCCTGCTTGTACGGCCGCATGTTATTAATTGCTGCTTGCAGTGCTCCAAATCGCGGAAGGGCAGCAGAGACACACAAGTTCTCCCTGCTCCTTGGCTTTCTCTGCCTCTTCCCTCTGTTTCAACTAACTTATCGCTTGCTGCTTGTGTTCCTAGGGCTGGGGCTGGCCATGGCTCCGCTACAGGCGCTCCTGCTGCGAGTTTAGGACTGAGCGCTAAGCGCTGCACCAAGGCTTGCTTTTCCCTCCACTCCTGCAGCTGAATGTGTTGGAGGGCGCCGGGCTGGTGTCCCGCGTTGCCGCTGTAACGCTCTGTTATGTCAACACAGCTATTTGCGGCCGGGGCCGCAAAATGGGTCAGCGATCAGGTGGGATTGCCAGGGCTAATTTTAGGCGCTGAATCAGTTCCATTAGCGAGGAGGTAGAAGGGAGCCGTTGGAGCAGCGGAGGCCAAGGAGACGTCAAGGCGGCTCTGTGGGGCTGCAGGGAAGGCGCTGCTGGGGAAGCAGTGCCCGGGGCACGGCCAGAAAGAGTCCTGTGAATCACCGAGGCCTCCCCAAGGAAAAGCAAAGAGGCAGAAAGGCAGCATCGAGCCGGGGGCCGCGCTGTGGCGGGAGCCGCTGCGGGCCCTCCCGGAGGATGCGCGGATTGCAAGGATAGGGAGCTTAATCCTGTTGTTGTTTCTTGCTTCTCTCCCTCCCCTCAGCCCTCTCCAGGCCCCAGGAATAAGCTGCTGCTGTTAATCTGAGCGTGCGGGGCTTGCCCCTCTCGCGCTGCTCTCTTGAGCGCGCCGCTGCTCCCGCAGGCCCAGCAGCTCCGGGGAGTGTCGGCCGCGTCGCTGCTGCCCCTGCATCCCGGAGCCCTGCGCGGAGCTGCCGGGGACGGGCTCCCCGACCCTCCCTTGCTCTTGTGCGTCGGAAAATGGAAATGACTGGAAAAGGATGGCGGGAGCTGAATGACCTCAGCAGGAGCCGGGAAATCCAAAATTATTTGCATGTGCTGCAGCACCTTAATGTTTTATTTTAAGCATCCGGGAAAAGGTCTTGAGATTAGCAGTGGATTCTCAGCTTTGGAAATACTGCTGTGCTCATAGCCCCGCTGTGCTGGTGCCTCTCCTCCCGTGCTGCAGAGGCAGAGATGGGGCCTCTGAGGAGAAACCTGCCCTAGAGATGAAACCCCAAAGGGGGTTGTTTCTCTGGAGGCCCCGTTCCTGGCGCTCTCCGTGCAGGGCCTTTCTGGCCACAACGTGAACATTAAAGACAGGCCCAGATCCATCTGCAGGGCTCTGTTTCTTTCCAATTAGTTTTTTGGGCAATTTCTTTTTTTTTTGGTTTCCTTTTTGCCATTGGGATTTGGGCAGATCACGCAGGGCAATAGGATCAAGTGTCACATTGGGGATTATGTACTTGTCCTGCGGTGACCCTCTGAGGAGCTTGCCGTGGTGTAATTGGTGAATGACTGCCTGGATTTCTGGGGCTCTGTTTCTGTATTAGCAGGGTTGGAGTTAACCCTAGCTTATTTGCTTCAGTGCCAACCTAATTGCAGCTCGTGAATCCTCTTCTTAAGGAAAGACCCTCCAATTTGCCTGAGGATTCCGCTCCTTCCGTCCGCTCCGGCTCCCGGCAGCCGCTGGGGCTGGACAGACGCTCTGCCCTGCTGCTTCCCTCCCTCTCCCGCTTCCCAGTCCCGCCCGGGGCACAGCCGGCTGCAGGATGGGGCTTCTCCTTCCCTCCTCCAAGGGTTTTTGTTGGAGAGGCTCCTTGGGGACGCGGTGCCGTCGCACGTGCGTCCGTACGGGCGCCCGCTGCGGCCCCGCGCTCTCCCTCGGGACCTGCCTTCCTGTGGCTGAACGGGGCTTCCTCTGCAAGGAGCAGCCCCGCGAGCGGCACCGGCAGGGCGGAAATGCCTCGGGACGCGCGTTCCCGCTCCGGGCGCTCCGAGGGAGCCGCGGGCTCCTCTGCTCCGTCCTCAGCTTCCTCGCACGGTGCCGCCCGCCCGCTTGGCTTGAACGTTGGGTGTTTTTATTCTTACTTGCTTTTTAACGGCAATTCCTTCATTTCAGCTGTGCTTTCTCCCTTGCTCTCTTGAAGAGAACAGTGCGGGGGCCACAACAGCCTCTTGGTGCTGTTGGTAGGCCGGTATGGGAATGTATATGTACACATATTCTTCTGTAAACCTATAAGATCCATGTATGGCTCTTTAAGGGCTTTTCAATTGGTGATTACTTCCAGATACTCCCATTTTATGGAGTGATGAGATCACTCTCCGTTCGCTCCGTATATTCCTGTGCTCAGGCCTGGAGCCACCCTGTCCCTCCGTGCCGCGAGGAGGGAGTGCAGGCCGATGGAGCCATTGCCTTGCTCCTTAGGATGCGGGAGAGCCCAAGGGAATTAGCCAAGCCATGCCGGGACACGGGCTTGGGAAGGCCATGGATGCTCCCCCGTGTCGCCTGCAGCGTGGGGGGAACCGCTTCCAATGCTGCCACACCCATCCCATGCTCCACACAGTTCCAGGGGTGATGCCTCTTCGGTCTCCGTGGGGTAGATCCTGGGAGCACCCAGGACACGGACACCCTATGGTGCCACCAGCATCGGCCTCTCGGCTCCCTGTGCCCCAAGAACTAAAGTGGGAGGAAGAGCTTCCCGGGATCTGGCTCCTCCGAGGCCTGGGAGCTGGGAAATACGGAATAGCGGCTGGTGTCCCATTCACCTATGGATCCTTGCCGAAGCGTTGGCTGCTCTGCGTGCTGCCGAGCCTGGAAGTGCCTGGTTGAGCAGAACCGGCCGCTTCCCCTTCCTCCGAGGCCGGCCCGCTGAACTGCTCTCGTACATAAGTTATCGGCAGCCCTGGTTTTTGGGCAGCCCCTGTGCTGCTGGGGCCGGCAGGATTTCCCCGGTGAAATTCCTTGGCCAACTTCGCCTCTCCTAAGGTCGTTTGGAGGTGCTGATGTCATCAAACAGCTGAACGGGGCCCGGGTAGGAAATTACACAGCACAAAACGCGCCCTTGGGACCTGCACGGCCCAAACTCTGAGCTCTTCCCGCCCGCTCTCACGGGGAGCACGTCTTGGCCGTCTCCTGTTGTGTTTAATTGCAGATGGGGGTTAATTTGGCGCCTGCTTAGGGGGCTGGTGGAACTGGCGGCTCCTCGCAGAGCTGCAGCGAGGGTTTTACTGGTGTGTGGTGGGGAGGCCTCCTGAGCTGAGCCGAGCGTCCCCCGATAGCTGCTGTTGGGTGGAAAAAGAAAACTGTAGCTTGCAGCTCCCTTTCCAGCTTGGAAAGGGAGTAAAATGAGGCGATGTGTACGGGGACTGACCCGCCTTGGACACGCAGGGGGGAAGCAGTCGGAACTCGGGTATCTCAGCAGCATCTTTATGTGCTAGGTGGAGGCTGGTCTGGTTTTTCCTCCTCTTCATACTAAATTTTTAACCTGGGCATTTAAAAAAGAGTGTGCAGGTCGTCCAGTTCGCTTGTTTTGTTGTTAATCTTCCAGTTTTCCAGTTAGAGGGGATCAGCCCAGCTGCTTTAAGCAAAGCGCCCCTGGGCTCGGGCCGCCGCTGCTGGAGAGGAGACCGCAGCGCGAGCCCCGCGGCCTCCCGGCCTCTCCGCCAGCCTCCCCGGAGGCACCCGCGCCCCTCGGCTGGAGCCGCCCCCCTCGCGGTGCCGCGGGGGCCGCGCGCCTCCGGCACGGCCTCTTCCAAGGCCGCCCGCGATAAGGAGCGGCCGCCGCTCCCCACGGAGCCCGTTCCCAGCCGCGCTCCTCAAGGCTGCGAGTGCCGGCGCTGTTTAGTCTTTGCCGTGAGCGGCGCTCCTCGGGGCTGCGGGAGGCTCCGTCGGGAAGCGCCGTCTCCAGAGGCTCCGGAGCTCCACGTTGGAGCCTGTGTCTTGGCTCGTTCCTCTACCATTGCCCTCCTGCTGCAGCCTCCAGCCTGCGCGGCCGTTCGCCGCCCGCGTGGCCCTGCTCGGCCCTCCGAAAGGTTTCCTCTTAGTTGCAGAGCGCGGGAGCCCAAAGCTTCGGATCCTGGCTCCGCGTTGAGCTTCTCCGGAGGCGCGGGCCGGGAAGGGGTGCGCGGGGCTGGTATACACGTGGCTGGGCCTTTATCTGCAGCTTGCTTCTCGCAGCTCTTATCTGGGCCTTTGGGCTGTTGCTGCGTGGCTCCTGCTTGACTGCTCCTCATTCTTTAAAAATAATAATAATAATAGTAGTAAACCCCGGCTGCTGGGGGGGCCCGCAGCTGCCTTTCGCTTCCCGTTTCCTTGGGCAACCTGCGGGTTCCCGTCTGACTCGCCGCTTCCCTCTAGCCAGAGCGGGAAGGCTGGAGCGCCCGAGGGCCCCGGGGCGTCGAGGGGAGAGGCAACCAGCGGTCCCACGGGACCTCCGAAGCGGGATGTGCTGGCTCATCCCGAGGCTGCTGCCTCCGGCACAGCCCGAGCTGCTTCTGCCTCCCGAGCGCGCCTGGCTCCGGCTGCGCTGGCTCGTGTTCTTAACGTCTCCGAGGCAGCGGTACCAACATCCCCCGCAGCTGTGAGGGGTTTCGGGGACGTGCCATGCACACGCGAGGCGCCGAGGCGGGCGCTGGCCGGGATCGCAGCAAGGCTCAGCCTGCAGCCGGGCACAGGACCCTGCCTTTGTGTCCGGGGTGCCTTTGCTCCTGCCCATCCGTGTGTGGAACGTGGAAGTGCAGCGGGATGCAGCAGGAGAGGGCCGGAGCGCGCAGCCCTGGAACCGGCGCGTTCCCAGGAAGCCGGCCGGGCGCTCTGGCCGCTGGCACACGGAGCTGCCGTTGCTGGCAGCGGCTGCCCCCGCAGTGCCCGCTGCTCATGCCCGTGTTGCCGGCTCCTCGCGCGCTCCCCGTGGCGCTGCCGCCACCGGACGCTGCCGTGTCCGGGAAGGTGCCTGTGCCGCCCTCGGCCCGCGCCTGCTGCCTCGGTCCTGCTGATGGAGCTTTCCCGTGAGTTCAGCCTGAGCTTTAGGAGCCCGAGCTGGAGTTTGGGATTTTTGTTTTAAAGAAAGCTCACGCAGGCGTTTTCCCCTCTCCTCTCCTCAGCATCCTTCTGCTTTTTGCCCCATTTGGGCTCTTTTGGAGGCTGTTTTGTCTCCCATGCTTTAAGGAGACCACCCTGCGCCGCGGCAGCCTTTCCCCGCGCTGCTCCTCGCGCCAGGCCCCGTGGGGCGGTTTGGGGTCTCTTCTCCACGTGCAGAGCAGGGCTGAGGGCCCGTGGGGTTTCTCTGGTATCGTGACTTTTCTTTCGAGCACCAAGAGAAACAAAAAACCCACCCCAAACTCACTGATATCTGATATTTGGAGTGCCAAGTCCTCTGTTAATCGTGACTCTAATCACTTGTTTGGAAGGTGTGGAAGGTCTTTTCAGCTTTCTAAATCTGAAGAAGCAGAAACGTAAAACCCAGAGCCAGGTGAGAGCCTTAGGGGAGCTTGAGCACGTGCAGATCTCTAGAGCCAACCTCTGCTTGAGGCTGCCTCGGTGCACGCGAGCCCCGAAGCACCGGGGACGTTTGCTGTGGGGAACGGCGCCCCTTTACACTCCCCACAGCTCCTGCTTTTCCATTGCTCACCGTATTGAAGCTTCAGTCTGAAAGCAGAACCCGTTTGTGGGCTTCGGTTCTGAATGCTCTGCTTACTCCGCAGCGAGCTGATGTGTCGGGTTGTGCCCTCGGAGGCCGCATCCCATGGGAGCCAGGAGCCCCGGCGCTGCCCCGCTGCAAACACCGGTGTTTTGGTCAATTGCTGAAATGCTGCAACTGCAAAAATCCCAGTTATTTAGGAGCAGAGCTTTGGACTAAGCTCCCCTGGTTTGGACGCTGGCCTGAAGCCTTGCGGGAGGAATTCATTGATAATAGAAGTGGCAGAGCAAACTGCCGCTCGCTCTCTCCTAGTTAATATTCTGCTAATATTTTGCTGCCTGTTTCAGGGAGGCTCTGCCTTAATGACTCTTCTGCGGTTGTAAATTTGTAGGCCCCTTGGTGATGGTGGCTTTTGTTTCGCCGAGCTGGGACTCGGTTTAAGGACAGCTCTTATCTCCACGCCGCGCGTGGCAACGTGCTCTAGCTCAGCCGGGCGGTGAAGCTGTGCGTGAACCGGCGCTCAGTGTTAATCCGGCCACTTGGTTCAAGGGGCTTCCAGCATTTCTCCTGCTTTAAGGGAGAAGACAAAGCAGCAGCTGGAGGGCAGAGCACGGCGCTCTCCTTTAGTGGCGCAGGAGCCCTGTCCTTCCTTCCCCCAAAGGACTCAGTTGAAGGCGGCGGCGCGGTGCTCGGTGCAGGGGCCGCGTCCGTGGGTAGGGTGGCGCGAGGGGCAGGCGGGGAGGTGGGCTCAGCTGGGCCTGGGAGAGCTGGCGGGCAAGGCAGGGAGCTGCGTGCTCCTCGCGCCGCCTGCCCGCGCCGCGCTGGCCTCCCCGGCCCTCCTTCCCTGTGCCCAGGACGGGTGTCCCGGGGAAGGGGCTGCGCGGGCAGCGCCGGCCCTGCCAGCTCGGGAGCTGCATCCTGCTCCCGTGTCGGTGCCCGAGACCTTAAGGCTGGCACTGAAGCCCCAGGAGGAGCAGTGGGGGCTGTAGGACCTTCCGCAGGCGCTCGGTGCTGCCGTGGCCCCTGGGGACCGTCAGCGCTGAGGCTCCATGGTGGCCTCGACACGGTGACGCTGCGTATGGGTAGCGGCCGTGCTCGTATCCCCACAAGTGCCTCCTCTGAGAGCCTGGCGAGCGTAACCGTGTTGAGAGCGCCTCAAGCACCGTTGAGAAGCACCGTGTTGAAGCACCAAAAGTTCCACAGGAACGTAAGAAAATTCCTTACCAGTGAGGGTGCCAGAGCCCTGGAACGGGCTGCCCAGAGGGCTTGTGGAGCCTCCTTCTCTGGAGACCTTTAAAACCCGCTTGGACACAGCCTGTGCCCCGTGCTCTGGGTGACCCTGCGTGTGCAGGGGGTTGCACTAGATGACCTCTGAGGTCCCTTCCAGCCT
>JAVCKT010097537.1:0-11597 GCA_032273925.1 Rhynchotus rufescens
GGAGCAGCCCCCCTCGGCGGCGGCGGCGGCGGCACCGCGCTCGTGCCCGGCTGCGGGGCGCGGGCAGCGGAGCGATGGCGGCGGGCAGAGCGCGGCGGCTCCTGGGCTCCCTCTGCATGGCGCTGCTCCTGGCGCAGCCCGGCGCGGCGCGCAGCGGCTCGCACAGCCTCCTCGCAGGTAGGGAGCGAGCCCCGCGCGGCGGCGGCGGTTGGCGGCGGTTGTCGGCGGCGGCGGTTGGCGGCCGTTTGCGGCGGCCGTTGCGGCGGTTGGGCCGGGGCAGCGGCACCTGTGGCGGGCGGCGCGGCGCCCGCACCTTCCTCCATTGTTACCTGCGGGCCGAGGCGCCGCACGAGCCGCGCTGCGGCCGGGCCGCCCCGCCGCGCGCTCCCCGCTCCTGCCCGCCGCGAGGAAACTTCGGGCTTGCCCGCTCCGTGTCCGCAGCAGCCCGCCGCGGGGCCCGAGCGCGCCCCGCAAAGCCCGGCTTTGCTGTTGGAAAGCGCCTCTGCATCCCGAGGGCTTTACGGGGAGCCTGGTGTGAGTGCAGCTGGGCAGAGCTGGCGGTGGCGACTGGCTCGAGCTCGGCTAAGCCCCGCTTGCTGCTCGGTGCAGGCGCTGCCTCGCGCTCGGCTGCAGCCCAGGCGCTCCCGGCCACGGGGAACCCGCTCTTACCCAGCGCGAGCGTTGCGGGCGCCGCGCTGCGAGCCAGGGTGTTCATTTTTCCCCTCCTTCTGGAGAATGCGAGATTCCCAGATCCCCAAGGCATGTGTGCTGGGTGCCTTTCGGATGTGTGCAATCCCACCACGCGATGGTTCTCCTCTAGTATTCATTGTTCTGCTGCCATTCATGGTAGTGGCCGGGGCTGCTCTTGCTGCTGCTTTTTTATTTTTTGCCTTTTTTTTTTTAAGAAAAAAAAAAAAAACAAGGTGTCCTTTATGGGTTCAGAGGATTGGATTGATAGCTGAACCTTTGTCCATTGAAGGCAGAAGGCTAGATGGAGCCCTGGAGAGGCAGTGCTGACATGCACCAGGTCAAACAGGTAGCAGTGGTTGGAGCTGTGGCTTTCCCACAGTGGGGAGAAGCAGAGCGCAGATCCTGGCCGTCCAGGTGGGCCCCTAGCAGGAGCTTCGATGCCCCTTGGTGCCTGTCCCGCTTCAGCCGTGGCTGGTTAGGGTTCCGCGCTCCCTGACCCGGAGTGTTTCATTGCAGGGGGAATCCGGGTGAGTAAGTGAGGCGTGAGAGGCTCTTTGGTTCTTTGTCGCCATGAATATTTAATACCTCATGCAGAGTGCATGAACTTTATCTTAGCTCCCCTGTGTTTACAGCTGATTCCTCTAGCGTCTTCCCTATCTAGTTATTTGAACATTGGGTGCTCTGCTTCCCAGTGTTCCGTATCCATGAGGCTGGAGTGGCGCTTTGCCAGTGGGCAGTGGGAGCCGGCTGGGGATGCCCCGCATTGGGGTGGCAGCTCTGCCCTCTCTGTTCAGAGGCAGGGCGATCAGGCCGTGGTCTGTGAGGAGCTGGTGCCCCGGAGGAGCCCCGAGCGCCCCGGCTGGGGTGAGAGAAGACGCTGGGCACTGCTTTAGTTGTGTTTAGTTTAGTTTAAAGCCCAGCTTTAGTGCAGTGGCAGCTCGCTGGGGCCCAAACGGTGCTCGCCAGCGCGAGGTACAGATCCAAGCACCCGGGCTGCTTTATGGAGCCCTCAGTGTTTGATGGGTGACACTTGATCCTGCCTATAAATAGCCCGTCGTTGCTCGGAAGAAGAATCGAGCGCAGTTGAATTATTTTAGGAAAAACCTATATGACTTGGAGCAGTTATTTGTGTCTCCGTAAATGTTAATCTGTTCCTGTGTTTGGTCAGTGTGCTTGCTTTGTGTGTAAGATGAAATGAGGCGCTTGCATTGGGATTGAGACAGTATTTCAGCGAGGGAGGAGGATACAAACAAACAGCAGAACAAGCATCGGCTGGAGCGAAAACCTGCCCTCGTAGCCCTTTGTAAACTGGCTTGAGATTAAGGTCAAAAGTTGGTTCTTGATAGAATTGTGCTGGTAAGAATAAAAATGAATAAAATGGAATTTGATCCAAATGTTCTTTTTTAATAGAAAAGCTATAATAAATGCTGGAGACCATTAAGATTGCAAATTAGATTATTCAGAAGCAGGAAGCTTGTGCTGTCCCCCCCTGCCATCCCTGCAGCCCTTGGAATCGATACTCATGCTTGCATGGAGGGCCAGCCTGGCAGTGCAGGAGCTCCTCAGTAAAGCACCATCACAAGTGGGGAGGACCAGAGCTGCAGAAGCCTCCAGCATCCAACAGGTGTTTTCAATAACACGTTGATTATGGAGCTTAAAATGGGCACCACCTACGTGGCTGGAGACAGCTCTGCTTCCAAAGCGTTGGGCAGGGTCGATCGCCGCTCCTGCCTGCACGTGGCTTTCGTGACCAAGCCTGTTTGTGCTCTTGGTCGGCTCCTCACAGGATCCTCTGCTTGCTACAAAGCTCTGCTAATAAACAGCGCTTCCAGGGCGAGGGCGTGAGGTGCGTATCCACGCTTAGGCCTGCCGCTTAGCCCCGTGAAATGGCAGACCAAAACCGAGTGCCTTTCAGAAAGGTAAGTCACCCGGTTACCTGCCTCCTGCTGATTTATCAGCACAGGTTTAGGAGATGACGCGCTGCAAGTTTTCCCTCATTTACACACAAGCATTTGGTTGGTCTTGATCATGAAGTGTCCTTTTGGTTGGCAGGATGTCAAGCCCTCAGTGAAGATCCTCAGAGAAATCTGAGAGTACTTAGTGTATTTTTTTTTAAAATAATAAGCTAGTCCCCTTTCTGCAAGGTGCTCTGGCTTAGATTTTACCCTGGCCTGGTTCACGTTGGCATGCTCAGAAGAGGAGGAGAAGAGGGAAGGCGCTTGGAGTGGAGTAGGAGTTTAAGCAACCGCGTGGGGATCGCAGGGGATGCCATGTTTCTTAACCCCCACTTCCAAATTGCAAAAAGCTGTGCAAGATCAGCCTGGGCACCGGGCAGGAGCAGAAAGGAAATCGCTTCTGCCATCGCTAGCTTGGCACCGGAGTAACTTTCTGCATTGCGTATGTGCCAGGACGCTCATAGCATGTCTCGGAGTATTCAGTACTTCGGGTTTCTTTTTTTTTTCCCCTCTTCTTTTTGATTTTACTTTAAATTGCTCATGAGGAGCTCCAGCTAAAATTCTATTAACCATTCTGGATTTTATTGTTTGTTTTTTTAGTATTTCTTTTCTGTAAGGAATCTGTCCTGGTTTTGGAAAGTCAGCAAGTGGCAGCAGCCCCACTCGGCTTCTATTTAAGTCACCGGCCAGTGGAGACTTTTTCTCTCTCTCTCTTTTGTTTTTTTTTAACTCAGCGGCTGCAGTGTTGTTCAAGTCTGAGATTACAGCGTCTCAGATATTTAATCTAAATAGCAGTTAGGAATATGCTTATTTCTCTGTGAATATTATGACCTGGGAGTTCAAGCAATCAAGTAACTCAAACACTGACCTATGGTTTTGGTACCCGCTTAGCCTGCGGGGTGGGTTCTGAGCGGGTGGTTGAGCAGCCCCAGGCCTTCCGAGATGCCCTTCCTGCTGCCATACATCCCTGTGCCTTCAATAAGGATATAATGCGCTGGGATATTGATTTATTTAAAAAGACGGGGAGAAGGAACAGGTCTTAATAGCAAAAATGTCTCGGCGCTGCGGAAACACAGTAATATTTTACTGATGGAGTGCTATTGATTCAGTTCTCCAGTGATGTTGCGAAGAAAGTGGCAATCCTGATTAATTCCATATAAATAAATAAGCCCAATTTGCAGTTCATGGTTGTGGACTGCAGCTTTATATGATGGATTAGGTGCTTTATGTATTTTTTCCTCACTTAATACATGTGCTAAGAGAATATCATAACTTTACAAATAGACTATTGATTTATAGCAAGCTTTTTTGTGCATCAGTTAAAACATTTCTTCACTAAGAATGATCTTACCAAAGGGAATGTAGAAATAAACCCATGTTTTGTTGAGTTTTGGCTTCAGGATGTTCAAGGAGGGATGTGTTTGTGGCTGCTGTCTTGTTTGTGCTTTATAGTAGTAATTTCTTTGTATTTAATTTTTCCTCTTCATGAAGATTTAATTTGGCGGATCTGCTAGGTCAGTGACCCAGTCTGCAGGAGCTACGTGATATTTTATTATCCTGTTGTGTTCACACAGGCTGGGGAACATATGGTGGAAGTAACCTTAAAATTAGGATTGAAAGAAAACTGATGCTGTTCTACTTGAAGGGCCCTTAAAAAAACCACTGCTTCTTGGTTCTGCTATCTCTGTATCCCACGGATCCCGCGGGAGAGCGTTTGCCCGAGTGTCTGTTGGAAAATTGCGTGAGCGAAAATTCCCATAGCGAGCGCGTTGCCTTTCCCGCTCCCGGCCATTACTCATTCACACCGAGTCTTCCCGGGAGTCTGCTTAATTCCATGGAGCGAGCGAGGAGCAAAAAGCGTTGGAGTTGGGCAGAGCATGAAGAGGGCTTTAATGTTTAATTGTTAATGAAAGTTACTTAATGCTGTGCTAATCATGATACGGCAGCTTTTTATTCTTCCTATACATTGTGTTTGCGCTGTTGCACACTGGGAGTCTTCCCAGTTGCCAACGTGGTCTGGAAATGGTACCTGCAGATTAGAAGGATCCTGACGACGTTGTTCTGCATGCACTAGGTCTCATTTGTCCTGAGGGAGTTCGTGCAGCTCTCTTGGTACTGGACTGCAGCAAAGAAGCTGCCCGCGCTCATTTGCAGATGTTGCTCCGTTGCCGTTCTGCCTTTTCTTGGGGCACTCTAGAAACGTTACCTCAGAAGTGTGATCCTAGAGCGCTGTGTGGTATTTTGTTGAACCACTTTGCGTTGACCATTGAGTTGCTCTGTTTGCCAGCAAAGCCCAGCAGCTTAATATTATTATAGCATCCTCTAGGCGTAGAATTCTTTTCCAGGGGTCTTTTAGCAGTGCAAAAAACCCTCTTGTGATTAATTACTCTTCCATCCACCTACTGAAGGAATCTGGAGTACATCCATCCTTTGTAGTACAGATTACAGTTTACACAAGTTGTAAGATTGTGTAGTGACTTATTGTTTTCATTTACCTGCTACAGAATTTTTGAAAACAGCTGAGCCCTTTTCTTGCGTTTCCATCAGATGTTTCAAGCGACAGAGCTGTTAATTATGTGGTAATAGGAGACAGACTGAAGAAGTCACCTACCTGTGTGTCACTGTGCCCTGATTTGGACCCCTGCCTTCCTTTTCCTGTAATAGTGTGATTACAGATTTTTATACTTCTGTACTTTTGTCTCCTTCCCTAAAATTTCATTTTCTTTCCTGACTTTTTTTTCCTTGACTTATTTTACATCCTTTTCATGGTTTTCTGCTTGTTTGGAATAACCCTGTATAATTCTGGTGCCTGTTCATCCATTTTTGTCTTTGTCCTTTGGCTGGAAGTGCGGATGTCTCTGCAGTTCTGATATTATCTTTCTGCACTTACGTACTGAATTTTAATATTTTATCTCTGTTTTGCCTGGTGTTTTGAGGCTGCCACGTTCTGTGGCACTCGGTCAGAGTGTGTGTCAGCAGCTGGCACGCTTGTGCTCTGTTATTATATCTAAATAAATCGCGTTTGATGTGCCTGTAACTTTTGGACACGTGTCTAACACTGCTGCTGACCCAGAGGTGAATAATAGGCTGAAGCTAATATGTTTATAGTGCTCTGTGCTTTGAGGCTCTTACCAATGTAGGTCTAACTGGTATTTCGTGCTAATTAGATTGTTTAACTTGGGCTTCATACAAATTTGCAGACACGTGCTCCTCTGCAGCTCTCACCTATTTAATGCTCTGTACGCAGTGTGTAGCCAGGCATTAAGTGATGAGTTTGACTGGGGAAATTCCAGTTTCTTTACATTTTTCTCTGCTTCTAAGAAATTTTGAGCCACAGCAGCGCTAGGTTTTTGTTTGCACACTTATTTCAGTTGGTGAACACACAAATGTTTTCATTTATAATAAGGTACTTCCTACTACGTTTTTCTTGAATTATTGATTGATTTCTGCTTTCCCACGCTGTGCGGGCAAGGGTATCTGTGTTGCTGGCAGCTCTAACAGGCCTCTCACTTGAGCACTTGGTGGCCACTCGCAGCATTATTTTAAGCTCATGTTTTTACGTAATGGTCGGGCTGGTTTGTTCTGGATATAGGCACTTTCAGTGCTCTCCTGGAGCTAATGACCCCAAACGTCTCCTTGTCACGACTTTGACTCACGTACTGAAACCCCGGGGTTTCACTGCACCGCGAGCCAGGCCGCGTTGCCAAAGATCATGTAGGTTGTTGGAACCACGAGGCCGCCGAGAGCCTCCTGGCCCGGAGCACAGCTTGGTTTCTAGACTGGGGCGCTGAAAGCAGGCAAGAAGGGTCAAAATTGGAAAATGAAGCAAAACTGCGCGCACAAATCTGCTTTGATGAGGGCAAGGCACCGAAACGGCTCCCAGGAAAGTTGGGTGCACTTGGGGTTGGCTTTATTAATGTTGGACTGGCAGTGTTCACGTTGCAGGAAAACGGGGCATTTTGTTACCAATTCACCGAATCTTATACGAGAAACATGCAGGTAGGAAGCGCAGCAGGACGGGAGCTGCCGCCAGACGCCCGTCCCATTTCCATGTGCTCAGCCCCAGCTTTCCGAGCCGACACTGCCCCGGCAAGGAGAAGGGCTGGAATTGGCCAAGGAAGAGGGTGACCCCGGCACGCGGCGCCGGAGCGGGAGAGCTTGGATCTGAACGGTGCAAAGGAAGCCGAATACCTCCCTGCTGCTGCATCCGTCCGAAACGCTCGGAAACGGATCGTGTCGGTTCTGGGCCTGTGGGCGAAAGTGCTGCCAGCACCTGCCCCTTGTCATTTTTAATGGCTGAGTTGGCTAATTAACTCATTTGCAAAGGTCTGCTTTGTATTGGTAATTAATTCTCAGTTTAGCTTTACTTACTTTTTTTTAAATCCAAATAGAAATATCATTTGTTTGACTGGTTCGTAAAGAGGATTGAAGCTATTATTTTTATCTCAAAAGCTAAGATTTACTTAGGCTTCAGGAAAAATATGTGTAAGGCCACAAATGGGTTAAATTAAAAAAAAAAAGCCTACAATTCCTTGTGCATATTAGCCAGTTGTTTGCCTAAAGCCCAGGTGAAACTTCAGTTAATGATCTTTAGCTTGTGTGGCTAGAGGCTTCAGGTGCTCCTTTTGATTTGCTGCCCTATTTTTCTTTTTTTTAATGGAGATAATGAAATGGACATAGAAACTGTTCTTAAGTGGCTCCACCTGCATCTACTGGTCAAGGCAACTTTGCAGTGCCACCCTGTCCATTTGGATGCTCTTACGAGGGCCATCTGGGGGATTTTCTGAGATTTCAGATATATGATTTTATAGGTTCGTTTCAAGGGCAAGAAAGGAGGAAAGGAAAAACAGAAGTTTCTGTTGGCCTTGAAAGCTTCTAGAGTCTATAGGGCAGATTTGGAGGGTGACAGCCCTATTCCATAATTTTCCCTGCTTGTCTCCTTTTCTAGAATCTGACCCAGCCTGTCTTCTGTTTGAAGTGTAAAATAGCTTATTTATGCTAATCTTTGCGTTCCGTTACTTGTTTTTTCCTAGTTCAGGGCTTTGGAGCCTCAATTTTCTGTTCTACAGACTTGCTTCTGTTTCTCTTCTCTTCTGACTTCTTTTTCTTTATCTCCTTCCTTGAACTTATGGTAAGTTTTGCTTCATATCTAAACACAAAAGAAGTTGGAAAAAAGAAAAGAGGTTGGAAATGGCCTAGTTGCTGAAAAATGCTGAAAGGAAAAGCCAGCCCAGCTTTTCATTTTGCTGAGGAAATCAATAGCCTAAAGGAGAAAAGACAGCTTATTGACAGTATAGCTGCAGATCCCTGTCTATATGGGCCCTGGCCTGCTTATCTGTTCTCATGTCTCCTATTTTTTGCGCTGTGGTGGTGATGGTCATTGCAGCATAGCAAAGCCCAAGCCCCAGCATGAGGGACCCAGCTGCTTCTGCAGTTAGTGAATATCCAGTGTTCTTCAGGTGTGGCGTTTCACTACTTTGCCGTAGCCTTTTCAAGCATGTCCATTGATTAGTAAAATTAAAATAACCTGTAAGAGATGGATTTTTTTTTTCCTTTGGATCTTGTGTGGTCTTGAACATCACTCTGGTTTCTGTATATGCAGGTCACCCTCGTTTGGGTTGGGGTGTCCCGTCATCACAGGTTCAGTGAATTCCCTACGTATCCAAGGATGCCCTTTCTTGTATCCTGTGTGAAACTGCTTACGTGGGCTCTCCTCAGAGAAAGGAGTATGTCAAAGTTTCAAGTGCTCGAGCTCACTTCAAAAAATACGTCATTTACTACCGGGCAAATTAAGGAATGATTTTAAGATATAGGGATAAGCTCAGTTCGGAGGGGCTTCCCTTGGTCCTGGAATGTCAGAAAAGAGCCAAGACGCTGTTGAACTATGGCGAGACTGCAGACACGTGCCAGAATTGCTGGCTCTGAGTTCGATGGTGGCTGCCTGGAGTTGTCCTATATCCCTGCTGTTTATGCCTGGAGAGCTGAAGGGTAGGGTGAAGTTATTGCTCGCAATACCTGAAAGGCAGTGACAGTTTTTTAATTATGGCAGCTCCTGCAGGCTTTCTAGTAGCACTTTGGAGCAGTAGTAGGGAGAGGCCCTTGGCTCCGGGTGGAAGGGATCTTTGTGTTGTGAGAGCCTGAGAGCCCTTGCTCCGCAGCGAGCGCCTGTCTATCTGCGGCGCGTTGTAACAGCACATGCACCTTTGATTCATTTGCTGCCTTTTATGATGATAAATGGTGAGATTATGCCGTCTTTTATGGCTGTTTGCAGCAGAAACACCGTGCTTGTTCCTTAATTACGTATATTCTCTTCCAGGACCTTACACAGAGCGAGTGTGTGTGGTGTTCCTTGGATAGACCAGTGGTACAAAAATAGGCTGATGATTTTTTTTAAAATGGATTCTGTGATTTAATTTCTTGTAGTTGCAACTAATCTGCATTAATTTTAATTAAAAAAAAATAAAAGTCCTTAATTTGTCTGCAAAAAGCACCTGGATCCCTTTGGTGTGTCCTTCCTGGTGGTGTTGAGGGCAGTTTTATGGACAAACTGACATTTCTCTGATTTTGCTTTTGCATCCCGTCTGCATTTGCAGAGCTGGCAGGGCCAAGGCAGAGCCTTCTGCCCCAACGCCCGCCTCTGCTTTGTGCTGCTTTTTTCTTCCTTTTTTTTTTTTTTTTTTCCTTTAAACACTTTAACCTCTGACCCCTGGTATGAAATTCCCTAGGAGCAGAGTAGCTGCCGGTGCCTGTAGTGAGGTCTGCAGTGCGAGGAAAGCTTTACTTTTTAATATTCTTGTCTCTTTTTCTAGTAAATTATACTGCGAAAGAAGTCTGCTCCGGTTCACAAGCTCTTAATAACTCCAGGTGCATCTCACAGGCATGTAAGACCTTTAACTGCTGTAAAACCCCACCGAATTAGAAGCTCTAATTTGTATGAAATTAAAAAATCCATTAACGATTGTCACTTAGTGTCGTTCCTAGTGCCGTGACCCCCAACACCCCCGTGCTCCTCCCCGGGCCCTGGGTGTCGGGGCAGCCCCTCCTGGGGAGGCTCCCAGTGCCGCGGCCGCCGCGTTCCCGGCCTGCCGGAGCCGCGGAATGCCGGGGCCCCGCGCGGGGGCCGCCGCACAGCGTGGAGCGACGCGGAGCGAGCGGCACTGCGGGCAGGCGGCTGCTTTGCTCCAGAGAGGAATTCCACGTTCCCAGGAGCACCAGGGCAGTGGGAACACGACGGGATGTGCAGTCCAGTTAAGTGCTCCAGGTCTCCTGGCCCTGCCTGGCATTCCTGATGCCAGCTTTGGGCCAGCATGTGTCACAGTGAGTTCACTTTATAGTTATGTTGAATTGTAGAAAGGCCAGCGGCCTGAATAATGTCCCTTCCACTGTGATGGGAAATGGAAGATGGAGCTTTTGGGAATCCTCTGTGGCCATTTGTCCAGGAGAGTCACAGTTTGTCTGCATTGGCACTGAAATATATTTATGGGGAGAGGCTAAAGTGCAGATTTATACTTAGATATAAACAGATCATCTGAGCTTTCCTCCTTGGAAAGGACAACACTTACACTGTGAAGACTAAGCAAAATTCCGGGACCCTGAGGGCAAATGCAGAAAAGCTTCTGAAAAGTCAATATGTTCGAGTGATGCATCACCCTACACAACTGATGTCGCACACAGACATTAATCTTGTTTTATTCATGCCTGAGATTAGAAGTTAAAATACTGCGGTGCAGACAAAGTCATCAGGAAGCTGCTTATCCCAAACGGGCTGCTGGAATTGCTGTTTGACAAACCTTTGAGAGAGAAGTGTTATGGAACTTGCTGTTCCCTGTTTTCCATGCTGATATTGAGGCAATACATGCTGTGAAAATGAATAGGTGATGGAGCTATAGTAGTTTCCTTTTGACACAAACTGATTTAGATTTTTTTTTTTTTTTGTCTTAACCCTTTAGGGTTTTTGGAGCACAAACTAAAGGACAGAGAGGGAACCTTTATATGGGCATCAATCTTGTGGGCTCGGAGGGATCTGACTGAAGGGGCAAGCTTGCTGAATGTGTAGAGTCATCGCAGAGGTTTTTCTTGCAGGCTAAAGAATATACTAAGTCCAGTGACTTGCAGTGCAGCTGCCTTATGTCATGAAAGCTCCAAGGAAAGCGCTGCAGTTACGTTCCCCTGGCTAATCCAGGGGAACGTAACCTGGGAATTTGCCCTGACAGCTTGCATCAGGCACAGATGTCATGCAGGGTATTAGCACTTGTTCGGGGGAGTTTGCAGGACTTCTGGTGTGCTTCCAAAAATACGCTTGCTGAAACTTCAGAATACGCTTTGGATTTGCCTCTGTCAAAGTTAGAGGGTGCTGTGCCTGCAGTTTTTCTCTGCTAGAGTTAGGCTTCCAGTACAGCATATAGCTCAAAGACCTGCTTGCAACTGTTAAAGGCTCTGCCTCTAGGATTAAGGAATTAAACTTCCCGGTCTGATTTTTATATCAAAACTGTGGTGAAAATCTCTTTGAGTGCACAAAGTACCTGATACTGAGTGCTTTCCACCTCCAGTTTTACTGCATAGGGAAATCCAGATGCTGGATTGTGCCCGCGAACGCTCTCACGTGGGTGCCGGCTTGGAGGTGACCTCCCTGGCTCCGAGCCCGGCCCGGGAATGTGGCGTTTCTTTGAGTCAGACTTTGAAACAGGTATTACTTTACAATTTAATTGGCTGCATACATCTTGAAAAGGATATAAACCAGTGGGTTTTTCCACTGTGGAGACATAAAGGCTTGTTTCACAGAGGAGAAGGCATAAACAGGCTGGCACAAGGGACCTTGTCTGAACTGTATACTGCGGGGAAAAGGTCTGAGTTTTTGTGTGTGGGGTGTAGGTTTTGGCAGTGTCAAACAAAAACAGGCAATGTTCTCCTAGAGAAGCTAAGCGCCTTTTTTTTTTTTTTTTTTAATATGTT
>JAVCKT010097538.1:0-11596 GCA_032273925.1 Rhynchotus rufescens
GACGCGTGGCGGGAGGACAAGCTGCCCTACGAGGACGTGGCCATCCCGCTGGTAGGCGAGGCGAGGCCCTAGCACGGCTTTATTTGTGCACAAGGTGCATTATTGAGATGCACCCTGCAGGCTCGCGGGTGGATTCCTGTTTATTAGTGTCCGTAATTAAGAACGAACGCCTCCCTCTAGGGAGCTCGTTACATACTAAGTGCACTGCACCTTTTCCCCTGTTTTCAGAACGAGCTTCCCGAACCCGAGCAAGACAACGGCGGCACAACCGAGTCGGTGAAAGAGCAAGAAATGAAGTGGACGGACCTGGCCCTGCAGTACCTGCATGAGAACGTCCCCCCGCCGGGGAACTAGCTCCGCGGTGAGGGGTCCCGCAGCGAGCTGCTGCTCGGCCCCCCAGGGCTGTCCTGAGCCCCGCGAAGCAGGAGGCAAGGCTTTCGAAACAGCCTTGGGCTCCGTTAACTGTTCTACTCCCAGCAATGGAAGACAGTGTAAATTGCATCTCTAATCAATGTGAAATAACTACAGATACCTAAAGCCTCGAAGCTGGTGTCGGCATGTTTCTGTTTACTTAACACACAGTTATTTTGTAGCTTCTGTTAACTTGTTTTTAAGTTGGTGCTGATTCTGATCTTCATTGGTTTTCTACATGCAATCAAAGAAATGATTTTTACTGTCGGGAGTTGTTTGTTCCTTGCAAAGCGCACGCAGGGAGCGCTGATGGCTGCCAAGGCCTGTGACCCCAGAAGGATTCCTGTGTATTTGGGGGGCTTGTTTTAAGGAGTTCATTGAGGGGAAACAGAAAAACTGTTTGTTACCATCTTTAATTAGTGGTGAGTGAGGGATGTTGTATGGCTGGTTAATAGAAGGAAAGGAGGGGAGATGGAATGGAATGGAGGGGAGCTCGGTGTGAGCTGCCTCGGGATGTGAGGTGCTGGAGGACAGCATGTCCGCAGCGATGTCCTCAGCGTGCCCGCCAGCCTGCAGGCTGCAATGAGACAGTCTAAGCTGCACTAAGTAGGAGGTACTTAAAGCCAGTGTATTTGTCCTAGTTCAGACAGTTCCCTAGTTCCCTACTTCTCGCATGGGAAGCTGTGAAACTGCTGCCTCCCCCTAGAGGCAGCACTCCCAGGAGGGGACAAAGCGGGTTGTTAAAAGGCAGAGAATGAGACAAGTGGCAGGAATATGCAAGGCAGGTGATGAGATATGCAGCTGCTTACCCATGGGTTGCCTTTGGCCCACAACACCTATTTTATTAGTTTGCATTATACCAACCACAGCAGGGACTCGACTAACGGAGCTAAAGGTGCCTTTCTCAGGGTCTTGTACTGCAGGGGGTGGGGGGGGATGGTTTGCCTTGCACCTAACTGCCTAAAACACACACAGCTTCTGCCCAGTCCAAGCAGCACAAAGCTGTTAGGAGCATGGAGGGGAGGAAGCAAGTGAGGCCAAGCTATGGCTGTTGTTACCTCGTTTTATGTAGAGAAGGCAAGGGCCTCTGTGTTCCTTCTCGCAATTTCTGCTTCTCAAGTGTCTTTTGCAATCAGCAAATTCCCACTCGCCTTGCAAAGTTCCATGTTGTTAGACTGATTCCTTCACACCACTGGCACAACTTGGTAAGGAGAAAATATTTTGACAGAGTTTAGGATTAGCAGTAGAGAAATTGAGAAAGAGTTTGGAAGAAAAACAAGATTTCAAATAGTTTTGCTTTGCCCGTGCATCAGGAAAAGAAAAAGTTAAAAAAAAAACTCCTTGAACTTACAGCTCCCAGACTCTATAGGAGTTTTTCCTCCCATAGGTGTCATAGGACTCCCAGGATGTCCTTTCTCAAGTGTTTATCCTCTTGAATCTGATCAAACCCCAACTTCAGCCTGTGTGAGTACACGGCGGAATCGCAATTCAGTGCCTGCCCTGCACGCCGGGGATGGCCGAGCTGCACGAGGAGGACACAGGCAGAGCCTCGCAGGGTGCGCGCTGGTGCTGGCGGCACGGGCAGCGTGAGCAAGTGGCACCCGCTTGTCCCAACACAAAGCAGCTACAAATCGGGATTAACCCAAGAACTAGCAACATCAGGAAGCTTAATGTGCTCAGCACAGGACGAAGCAGCAGTTTTGCAGGTGCGAACCCTAACAGGGGAGCATCTCAGCTGACCAGCATCAGGGGAAATGGGAGGTGCCACCTATGTTCAATAAGATGGTTCTGATCCTCCCCACATTCCTCTTTGCTGGCACAGGTTAGAAGAATTTGCAATGAAAACATTAAGCAAAGCAGCCACAATCAGTTATAAAACATGTGGAGCAGCTTCTGTCCAGCAGCTCTCTCTGTGTCCTTTCTCCCCTTCTATGCCGTTCGGATTTTCCTAGTTTTGTCCTTAGTTCTTCCAGCTCTGATTCAGATGCCCTTTTATGCCTTTCCATCCGCCATCCTTGATCTCCCACCCAACAGGGAAAACACCACTTCTTGCTCGGGCTGTATCCATGCGGTTCCAGCAGGGATGCCAGATATATGAACATCAGCCTGGTGGCAGTTGCTGGCCAGCCAAAAGGGACACAAGAAAGGGACACAGAACTGACACTCGCACCTTCACTTGGTTACAACACAGCGTGGTTGCACCTGCTTTCCACCCAAGATCACGGATTTGGAAGCATGGACAATGTTGGGAGAGAGCCCAAGGGCAGGAGAGTTCAGGGGACAGGGAAATGAGGGGGAACATCCTCATTGCTCCCACCTGGGGAGCTGAGAAACCAAGTGCTGGCCCTGCCCAGATGGGTATCAGGTGAGCGGTACCACCTACATTCTCTGCTGTCTTTGGCATTCTTTGCCAAAGACAGACCTGCAATAATTTCCTTAATTTCGACACATCTATTCAAAGTGCTGCTTACAGTATGTTACCAAACCACTTGTGTCTTCGGTTAGTCACTGCCCAGGGCAAACCATATTTCAAATGAGGAATCCTGTTAGGAGAGATGGTGCCTCACCCCTTTTTTAAGCAGTCGCTTTGGGTGTATAACTTGAGACCGGCCTCCAGTCCTTGGCTTGTGACTTCCTCCTTTCACCACACCTACTGTTGCAGGAAAAAAAAAATATAGCAACTTGTTCCTGAGACACCTACTTCATCCTAAAGAAACAGTGACAGCCCTAAAACCTTTTGCCGGCAGAAGTTCCATGTGGAAGGCTGTATGCTGAGGCTGTGCATCGTGCTCATCTACCTTTCAGGGAGGGTGAAAACAGGTAGGAAACCAACCATTTGCTTTGAATATTTTTGTCAAATAAAACATGTTTTCTGGGCTTTGCTGAAACATTATCATACCCTCTGCAGTCATTGTAAAGGTTCTGTGCAGGGTTTTTCGCTATTACTGTTTATCTTGGCAAAGCAAACTATACTGCTTGTATGAGTGCAATCCAATTACAAAACTAGAAGTCCTTTTTATTCTCTTTTCCTCACTTTGCAAACATTTCTCTTGCATAAATACTATACAATTACCCTGAAAATGTGGCTTGAAACACTCAGAGAAGAACCATTTCTTGTCAGCAGTGTCTTCTATGACCAACATGAAGGACTTCAGAACGAGTTTTGCAAAGGATAAATCGGCGTTCATAAACACATAACTTCATTTGATATCCTCCCAGCCCCATCGAGAATAATTCTGTATAGTAATAAACAAATGTACTGCCTTCTGTTAGCGGACACACGGGAGCAAGTTGCTCCGTTAGTCATGTTACAGCTCTCTGCTTTGTAGGGAAAACACACAAGATGGAAAACAAAACAGAAAACACGCAATATTCTTAGAAGTACTGACTAGCGCTTCAATACATCCCTGGAAAAAATGTGGGCTTTCATTTTTGCATAGTTTGATGGCTGTGCAGTAGGAACTGCAGGAAAAGGAAATGATAGAATTGTGTGAAAAGGCACCAAAAAACCCAGTGAGATAATAAAGAGTGTACAAGAGGTGGGAAGAGAGTGCCAAGATATTAGAGCACCTTGTACAGGAAATCAGCATTTGCCATCCTATGTGATACATAAGGAAAATGAACAGAGGGAGACACATAAATTGCCTGGGGCTGTCCAGCAGGCTGGTGGCCAAGGCAAAGCTGGGAGGAAATTAAGGGGACACTGGTTGGTTCTCCCCTCACCTACTTGTTTACTGGTAGAGCTGATCACGGCATCCTGCCTCATCGGAGCTCCCAGCGGGGCTGGAAAGACCCTGCCAGCCAGTGGGGCAGCATTCGCCGTTGCTGCCAGGGCGAGGAGCAGAACCAGCTGTCCCCATGTGCCAGTTTTCCTACTACGTGCTGGAGGAGCCTGGGATCTGCACCAACCTGCCAGGAGAGAGGCTGGCAGGTTCCCCCACAATTAGCAGTGACCTCATTTTGTTAATCAAAATAAATGTAAAACACTTGGTACAGATTCCACAAAGCTTTTTAAACCCTTCCTGTAGTAGATATGAGAAAATACCAACCAGCTTCTTAAAATCTCTGCTTTATGTGAGGGTTTTGGCTGTTCCGGTGACTACCTATTCCCCTGAGCAAGTCTCCCTGCACAGTGCTGGAGCTATAGGAACAAATTAAGCAATGAGTGCAATCTCACACCGCGTAGGAGTAATTCTTGCCTGGCATTTCTGTCTGCATTTCTACAGCTTCGGTGGTGGTAAAGATGATTAACAATGCTCTGTAATAACACCATGCAATAACTAAACCAATGTCTAGTTATTAATCAAAAACAAATATAATTGTATTTTTTTAATGTTACAGTAGTACTAGAGGAGTGTCACTGAGAGCACTGTGTAACACAGAATCCCAGAATGGGAGAGGTTGGAAGGGACCTTTAGAGCTCATCCAGTCCAACCCCCTGCTCTAGCAGGGACACCCAGAGCACGGGGTGGCATCCAGGTGGGTTTGGAAGATCTCCAGAGAAGGAGACTGCACAACCTCTCTTGGCAGTCTGTGCACCCAGGGCTCTGTCACCCTCACAGTGATGAAGTTCTTCCTCACATAGAGATGGAACTGCCTGTGTTTCAACTTACACCAATTGTCCCTTGTCCTGTCACTGGCCACCACCAAGAAGAGTTTAGTCCCCTCCTCCCTACGTTCTCCCCTCAGGTACTTACACATATCGAGCAGATCCCCTCTCAACCTTCTCTTCTCCAGGATAAACAGGCCCAGCTTGCTTAGTCTTTCCTCATACGAGAGATGCTCCAGTCCCTTAATCATCTTTGTTGCCCTCCACTGGATCCTCTCTAGAAGCTCCACATCCCTCTTATACTGGGGAGCCCAGAACTGCACACAATATTCCAGGTGTGGCCTCACCAGAGCTGAGTAGAGGGGCAGGATCTCATCCCTTGAGCTGCTGGCAATGTCCTCTTGTTGCAGCCAGGAGCCCTTTGGCCTTCTTGGCCACAAGGGCACACTCTGGAGTGTCTGAGCACCCAGACTGTGGGCAGAGCTGGCAGAACAGAGGACAGAAGCTCAGTCACGGGTACTCCTGTGGTCACGTTGTCCCTGGGAGCTCTGCTCAAAGCACTACAGGAGCAGAGCCCACTGATCCGAAGGGCGGTGGTTTCAAGGAGGGCCTGGCTGAGATTGCAATTTCCACTGCTCTCACCTCACTTTTCAGCTTTTACCATAGGCTTACAGAGGAAGGGCTCCGTGGAGTTCAAATACTAAAATGTATTCCTGAATTTGTGATACCAATTTAAAATATCCAGTTGGATTTAACTGCAACATCCTATCCACAATTATTTATGTGGATTTATAAATCCGCATTTATTCAGGAGTTCCTGGGGCTTTTGCAACGTAATGAGGAGCACTGTGACAATGGAACAGATTATTTCACGTGCAGGATACGTAGCATTTATATCACTTCCATGCCCCTGGTTTCCATAGGAGAAGTTCCTTGTACAATTGCGACTGAGCTATCATTTAGTATACAGCTACACACAACTTACACTCGTAGGTTTTCTAAACCTCTCCCACCTACTGTACTGCCTCAAAGGCCTGGGAGATCTCTAGCAATCCAGCCGGAACAATTTTTGCTGCCCAAGTTCAAACAAGGGAGGTGAGGAGAAGGACTGGGAGGCTACAAAACCTGGCAGGGCCCTCAGTAGCGGTGCCTGTCAGGACACACTCCCTGATTCACGGCCATTGCCCTGCTGGAGATTACTGGACTCGGAAGGCTCTGCTGGTGGCCTGCAGCCCTTTCTGGGAGGGAGGGATGCTATGTGTTAATAATGTACAGGTGAACACTGAGGCACACTGGCAGGGCACATGTGTTGTAAGGCAGATAGGGAAAATGGAGAACAAAGCCCAAGCGTCAGAGACTAGTCCCTTCCATGTGGAACTGCCACAGGAAACGCTGACGATGCTGGGTTGAGTCAAGGGAGCAGCCACACGGTCGCCCTTTGACAGCAGGTGCTGGTTTGCACTGAAAAGCCTCAGGGCAACGTGGCAAAACTCCCTGATTTTCAGGGTAACCCTAAACATGACACGAGGTGCCCTGGTGCTGGGTGCCAGGCTGGACGCTCTGTGCTCTTTGCAGGCGCTGAGGAGCCATGTCCTGCATTCACCAGCCTCAGCCTGGGCAACGCTCTCATAGGGACAGAGCTGCACGTGAAGCTCCTGCTCTACACCAGGCAGAACCCGCACTGTGCCGAGCTGCTCAACTCCACAGCCTCCAAGTACCTAGATGTAACCAAGAAAACCACCTTCATTATCCACGGATTCCGCCTCACGGGCTCTCCCCCGCTCTGGATCCCTGACTTGGTCCATCTACTCTTGTCCACAGAAGACATGAACATCGTCCTTGTGGACTGGAACCGGGGGGCAACCACGCTCATATACAGCAACGCTTCCAGAAATTGCAAGAGAGTTGCTGAGATTCTGAAGAGACTTATTGATGAAATGTTGGTAAGTTAGAGATTTATAATATTACATAAAGCACAATATGCAAAGGCCACAAGGAACTGTTTAAAGACAGGTGAGGGCTGCTGATTTTCCACCTCTATGCAGTGGCTCTCCTGCTACAAGACATAAAAACACATGGAACTTACATCTTTTTGTTTCCCCATGATCATCTGGATACAAAACCAGGATCTAAATATATTTATGGTTACTTGACTTCCACTTATTTAATATATTTGGCTATAAAGTTGAGCTTGCACTAAACATTTTTTTTTAAGTTCTATTTATTTCATCTTGCCATTTTTCTCCCTTCATTGATGACCCTGGGTGTTCTTAAACCTCAGATCGCGGGAGCCTCACTTGACTCCTTCCACCTGCTAGGGGTGAGCCTGGGGGCGCACATCTCCGGCTTTGTGGGCCAGATGTACAAGGGCAAACTGGGCAGGATCACTGGTAAGTCCTCCCTGCCGCCAGGGCCATCGCTGCCCGGCACTAAGCCGTGCCACACACCCAGTTCCATGTTGCAGGCCTCGACCCGGCGGGTCCTTTGTACAGAGGGAAGGTGCCGAGCGAGAGGCTGGACCCCACGGATGCACAGTTTGTCGATGTCATTCACTCGGACACCGACGGTGAGTGGCATTTTGCCTCCTTGCCCAGAGCTGCACGGGGAGCACAGGGTAGCTGTGCTGGGGGCTCCCTGGCTCGCTTTGTGGCCAGGACTCCCACTGGTGCCACCACCCTGTTTGCATCGCAGCCCTGCAGCCACTCAGCCCAGCACCTCCACATGGCCATCGTGTCCAGAGGCCACAACCCCCGTGCTGTGGAAACAAGCTGAAGCCTCCGGGAATATATGGGCAAAAGGCATTCTACAGGCACTCAAGAGCTAAATAACTGTTGTTTTATTCCACTTAGCTTCTTATGCTTCTCTTTTTCCTGTGTTTTATGGTTTAATAAACCCTTCCCTCCATATTTTCTTTCACCAGGACTAGGTTACAGAGACGCCCTAGGCCACGTAGACTTCTACCCCAATGGCGGCACTGACCAGCCGGGCTGTCCGCAGACGATATTTTCTGGTAATTAATTTAGCCCTGAATTGCAAAAACACTGACAAAATATTTCCGGTCAGGAAAAGGAGGAGAAGGCCACAGAAGTACCATCAATGCTAGAAAATATATGAAAACAGTTTTCTGGGAAGGCACCAAAGCAATCTCTTCCCAGCAGCAGCACGACACCCTGACACAAGAGGCACTGAGGTGATGAATATAAATAGGAACCTGCCCTGGAACATAAATGCACAGGGAAAGGGGCTTCGCTTATTTTGCTGACCTTGGGATATGGTTTATGTCTTTCTAAGAGCTTTTTTACAGCAGAAATGGCAACGTTTTGTGCCAAAGATATGCAGTATCCCACTGTCATGCCTGGGCTTGGAGACAAGACAACATCTGAGGTGGAGTAGGATCCATAGCAGGAACGCGGGGAGCTGCAGGAACAGCAGGACCAAGGACATTTTTAAAAAATAGACCAGAGGAAGGGTAGACATCGGTAGAGCTCAGTGCACTAAAGGAAGAGGCTGGTGCCAATTTACAGTTTCGCCACAGCCAAGTGCTTCCCATTTTCATCTGCTCAGTGGCTGCCCATCAGTGTGTCCTTGTTGGTCAGTCAATTAACGTGTTTTCCTGAAGCATGAGGGTTGCTAATGAAGTATTTCTTCTCTCTCTGCGACTAAGGATTGCAGTATTTCAAATGTGACCACCAGAGGTCTGTCTTCCTGTTCATATCATCCCTGACGAAGAGCTGCAATATCACTGCGTACCCGTGCGACTCGTACAGGAATTACCGCAAGGGCGAATGCACCAGCTGCAAAACTTACTGGCCTTTGCCATGCCCCATCCTCGGTAAGGAAGATGCCAAGTGTGAATCCAGGGAACGGGAATACTCATGTCTCCGGTAGCTGCCTGCTCTGATTTTCAAGGTATAAGCCTCTCTGCAGGCAAAAGAGAGGTTTGAGATGTCCCCCTGCTCTTTGTATGGTTACATCCATGATAACCCAGAGAGAAATCCATACACAAAGGATCTAGAGCTAGAGAAGCCACAGTGAGACCTGGTATCTTTGGGCAGAAGCCACAGGACCAGTGAACTGGGGTGTATTAGCTGCAGATTTTGAGGGATAAGACCATGTTCCTGGTAAAATACATTTTTTCTAAGAAGTTTTCAGCACTAGCCCCTCCACCATGAGAGGAATGGCAGAGAGGTGAGTCTCAGGAAAGCAAAATGCAGCATCCCAGGCTGGGAGGACAGCAGAGCTCCAGACCCTTCTGTCAGAAAATTTGATGCCTGGCACTTCTAGAAATGAGGTTTTAAAGCTCAGCGGATTATTTTCATTCTGAACAACGAAGGCCTTCTTTATTAGAGCTAAGAGATGTGAAGAAAGATGGACCTTAAAATCAGTGATGAACAGTAACGAGATATATTTAAACACAGAGTTGGCTTTAGTTACACAAGTAAAATTAAAATGGAGCAAGTCTACGGCACACGGGAGTATTTTCGCAGTACTACCTTGTGGCTGAAAAGCAATCCAGCATTCCTGAACACCTGCTTTACGTTTTCACTCATTTAATTGCTTCTATACCTGCACAGCAAGCTCCTATTTCCTGTCTGTGCTGTCATCCCCAGGTTATTATGCCAGTAGGTGGAAGAGCCATTTCACACAACCGAGTCCTCTGGGGACGAGCCTGTTTTTTGACACGTCGGACAAAGAGCCATTCTGCAGTGAGTACTGTTTGTAAAGTGTTTTTTGTGTCCTGCCTCGTTCAGCAACAGCAGAGGTGAGATGGGTAGTTGCTACTGGTGTCATTCTCAGGCTATATTTCAGAAATAGGTGGCTACTGCCTGCCCATCTGCACGCCTGCTGTTGGAGATGGGCCAGGACAGCAGCATCTTCCTTACTGCGCTGTCTCCCTCCCCTTGCAGTTTATCACTACTTCTTGGATATTGTTACGTGGAACAAAGACACCAGGAGAGGCACCTTCAGCGTTCTGTTGGCTGATGAAACGGGGAGGAAGGCAGAATCCAAAGTCATTCCGTAAGTCTTACTGAGCCCATGAGCTACAAACGGCAGCAAAACCCAACCCTGTGAGCCATGACAGTACTCGAGTCTCCTGGCCAGCCGTGTTTGGGGTCTGTTGGGTCTAGTCCACGTGGGGCCCAAGCAGAATTGCAGTGAAGATTCTGCTTAGGGACCACGAGGCACCAGAGCGCTGCGCCTCGCGAATAACTGAGTCCTCCTTCCCCAGCAGTTTCTAATTCTCCAGGGGATTTTTGTCACCTTGTGTGTTTTATCCTTAGAGCAACTGCAGCTTTTCAGCAGTACAACCAGAACTCTCTGCTAATTGGATTTGACCAGGATCTCAAAAACATACAGAGAATTTCCTTGACGTTTTCCACCGGGTCCGTCATTGGCCCCAAGTTCAAGCTCCGGATCCTCCAAATGAGGTTACGATCGATTACTGATCCCAAAAGGTAAGCAGAGCACTGCAAGCCAAGCTAGATAGAAGTGAGTGAGTGTTTGCAGGTCCTGGCCTAGCTGAGTCCAGAAGAATTACATTTATTTCACACTTAATAATCCCTGCACACCTTGGGTACATCCTGCCTTTTGCACATGCACACAAACCTCACAATTGAACACCTATTTGAAAGCAAAATTTGCTTTCAGAAGTTGTAAAATGTGATCTGGCCCTTTAACCTTTGGTCAAGAAAGTAAGTTCTGATTTTAGATAAATAATAAGAAATAAGTTTCTTCGCAGTGCATTGAGGGCTGTGCCCTAACCTTGCTCCTCCCGGCACTCCCGTTTCCCAAGCATAGAGTGGAATGGAAACACATTGGAAGCACCTCCATCCCGAAGGCATTTCACACCATCTCAGGAAGCCACCATGTGCCCTGCAAACCACCCTTACTCCATAGAAACCTCCTGCTCGCTGGAAAGCTTCACTAGGGAAAAAAAAAAGGCAAATCTTTCATTCTGGGCTCTGTTTTTCACTGCAGAGCTCAGCTGTGCAGGTATGACCTGGTGCTGCTGGAGAACACCCGGACAACTTTCCAGCCCATCCCCTGCGAGGCCAAGCGCTGACGCCCAGCCAGGCTCTCGCGCCGCGGCGGGATCACGGCACTCACCTTCGTGCTTCGGGGCAGCTTCCACACAGACCGAACACCAGGAACGAAGAGAGCTTGGATATTTTTCCGGAACGCTTCCCCCGTGGAGCCAGGAGGCGGATGGGCTCCAGGGCTGGTCACGCAGGGCTGGGGACCCGCGTGGCACTGCTGGGAAGCACCGGGCGCAAATAAAACCTCACGTTCCCAGGGGACTCGGTGTAGGGAGCAACAGGCACAGGGAACTAGGGGCTTAACGGCGTTTGAGGGGGGAAGGCAGCGCGCCTGTGGGGACGTCAGTCCCCATGAGCGGCGTCCTCACTAACAGCGCTTACACACGGTGCCGCTGCTCCCAACAGGCACAGGCAGCGTCCCCGCCACCACGGCACTACCTCAGCCTTAACGGCCGCGCCGCGCCCTTAACGGCAGCGAGTCCAGCCGCTAATGGCCGTGAAACCCGCCCGTAACGGCCGCCAACCACGCCCCTAACGGCCTCGCCACGCCCCTAACGGCCGCGCCCCGCCCCTAACGGCCGCCAACCACGCCCCTAAC
>JAVCKT010097539.1:0-11595 GCA_032273925.1 Rhynchotus rufescens
GTTAGAAAGCAGATGAAAAGATTTTACCCACAAAACAACTACCACAAGCAAAATGATTCACTGGTGACAAAAAGAAATCCTCCCACATACATACTCATAGAAAGAATATCTTCAGCCAGGGACTAAGACTTGAAGTGAGAGATACTTCCTCTTTCTAGGAAAAATCAAATTTCTGGGATAATGTTCAGTGATTTCTCAGAAAACACAGCCAATGCATGAAGGAAAAAAATTGGAGACATATCTGGATTTGTTTAGAATAAAGTGTACATATCATCTATTATATCAAATTATGCTGAACGATTTGAACTTACTGTTCAGAACCAGAGCTACAGCAGTGTGGGACTGTTGGGTCAGGAGCTGATGTGTAGATGCCTATATCCTTCCTCAGCTGCACCCAGAAGGAAACTTTCTTCCTAAAGGCTACGTTTCATTGCAAAATGAAGGTGAAATTTACCTTTTATCATTGCATTTACCTTTTATCATTGCATTTCCTTTTTAGAATCATTTCAAGACCATCTAGGTTTATTACAGTTACTGAAGCATTAGCGAGCCAAAGGGATTTTTTCAGGCTTGCTAATAACTTTTTTTCATCACCAATGATATCACGCTGTGGCACCAACTTATTCACATTCAGTTATTTTAAAGTTTACTGTTTACTGAATAGCTTTGACAAGTTCCAAGCAAAGTGCAGCGCGATTTTTCCACCAGAGCTCAGAGCTGTACAGACACGAGCACAGTATCATCGCGTCAGGTTTTTATGCTTTCAAGAAACTTGACATGAGTTGCGTGACGCTGATAGCAGTTCAGATTTCTAATGTGGTCAAACTGATCCACAAGGAGAAAATAAATTCTCAAAACTTTTACTTTTATTATATAGGCTAATCTTTCCTGCGCTACTGAAGGAGCTCTGCATACAGCTTTCACTAACACTGGTAGGGAACAGCTGCAGGTGTTATCCTCCCAGCTGGATGAAAAAGCCAGATACACATTACTGAACAAAACAGTAAAGTTAGTATTGAGCAGAGTTCCCCCATGGCTTGTCATACCTTTATGTTAGCTTTATTGGTCTAAGCTTAACTTTACCCTAAGTTTTTAACCAGTGAAGAGTTCAATGTCACACAAATATTATATTGCCAGGCTAAAGTTAAGATTTATTTTCAGTTTCTTTGAAAAGATAATAAGCATATATATGGAAAAGTGGTTCATCTACTCATAGCCTAGTCCACCTCAAGCATGAACAAATTTGAGAGCTTAGATCCTAGAAAATAAAATAGTTTTGAAGCCTCATTATAGGCTTTAAAAGAAAAGACCCAATCAATTTAAACAGCAGAAGGACAGCACAGCACAGATGTAGGAAACATTGCTTCAAAAATGCAGCTCACATTTACCATTTATACCTATACAGAAGGAGATAACACAGGAAAGGAAGCAGCAGTATCACAAATGATATATCATGTTAAGAAAGAATAAAAATTGTTAACGTTTCAGTTATTTCCATTTGGCGGAAAGCACCGGGGCTTTGCTGTTTAACATTTCAATACATGTCTGCTTCTCAGATAAGCTCTGTACTTTTTGTTTATAATTCTTTAAAACTGCGAGTCGGGATTTTTCAAGCATTTAAAGAGGTTACCGTGGCACATCTGATTTGCAAAGACTACTTAACACTGATAACACACGGCAAGTAACGTATCACAGCCTAAGGATTCAAAGTGCTTCTTACAGAAAGTTATCGGAGATACAAGACTTTTGCCCTTAACCCTCTTGACTGTAAGGGGTTACCACACTGACAGGTATAGACAGACCCACTGCTCAAATTTTGAAGCATTTCCCTTTATTCATTCACCCTTAATGTTCAAAGCAATTTCTCTCTTCCAGGCTCTATGCAAAAAATTCATCAGAAATCCTGTAACATCTGCAGACTGGTAAGATGACCAAACAGGTTTTATTTCACCAGCTTATAGGTTCTGACAAACCAAAACTTTCCCCTTTAACAGATTTCCCCATTAACAGATGAGCTGCAGAACTCCTGATTTTGGCAGAAAAGTTTCTAGCTGTCCCTTTAGAGAGAGGTGTTGCAGTAACCTAAGCCAAAAAAACAAAGCTCTTCTCTCTGTCATGTCTCATCAAAGCAAATGAGTTGAAAAGACTCTTACCATGCGCAGGAACCCTAGCACCTCATATACCTCTCTTTGCAATGACTGTTGTTGAATGCGCAGGACCCTTCCCCAACCAGTTCTCCCACCAGAACTCCCTCAGCCCCCCAAACAGGAACAGCATCAGAATACCCCAGGCCTAGGAAACTGGCTCCCTCCTCATCCTCTGCCCATCCCTGGCTCTGGAGGGCACCAGACACACAGCTACTGAAATGACACCCCACAAAAGCGAAACCAATGTATGCGACACAGATGAACTGATTAAAGGGTTAAATATAGAAAGGCATAAATATAGAAATAAAAACATGCCCTGGGTGATTCTGTTGCTACCTGGAACATTAGAGCTACTCCACAGAGCAAAACTGAAGACAAATTTCCTTCCCTTCATCCATTACTGGCCACTGGCCAATCCCCTAGAGAAAAACAAAAAAAATCAAACAAAATATGAAAGCCAAGCCATCACTTGACTAATGAATAGAGCAGGTTCTGAAACGATAAGTCTTAAAAAACATCCCTTAAGAAGTTGAATGCTGCATCGTTTAGTGCTGGTAACTAGTAAGTTATTTCCTATTTACATCATTCCTCTCGACAGAAGTTCATGCTCTCTCTGCAAGGTATCAGGTCACCTACCGGGGTGCCTAAGCCTTGTCTGAAGGACTGCAAGTCTCCAAGTAGTGCTGAGAAACTATCTTAGAAACAAAGAAACCCAGACCTCCTTCCTGCTGCCCTTCCCCAGCTGTGTATACAGAGAACATCAGCTCATCCCCTATGGCCGTGCCATAAGGTTCGCAGCCAGAGTTAAAGCTGGTGTATTCTGCAATTTCAACTAGTGTTAACTAGAAAGCAGGTTATAAAGCAGATGCATCTTCCCCAGGCCAAGCAGTTACTCCTTATCAGTAACATCTAGTCAGGATTGGCCCAAGCTAAATTAGATGTGGAAAACTAGAGTGAAAGCATCACCAGCTTCAAACCCAGGTCCGGGATTGAAAGCAGCCTGGGAGAGACCTTCGTCCCGGCCTGGCAGCAAAGCAAAGCAAACCCCAACAGCCTGTCATGTCACTACCAACAGCCTTCCCGCTCCTCACTACATCACAGCAGATGCACATCACTAACTAGCAAAGCAGCAAACCCCATGTCACAGGACAGTTACCAAACAGTGCTGTAACGCTCCCTGACGGCAGCAGTCACTGGGAGTTCCTGCTCCTTCAAACACCAGCACGGAGGGTCGCAGGCTTGCCATGTTCTGCAGCGTCTTTCTCTCTCACCTTTATTTAGACTCATCCCTATCTCTGGTGTTCTCCTGATGCCCTGAGAGCACTTTTTCAGACATAAAAGTGAAGGGAAAGCTGAAATACAGATTCACATTATCATCTTTCTAGGAGAATTTCACTCTCAGCAAGGCAGTGCTTATCTTACAATTAATTTTAATATCCAGTAAGATTTTTTCTTTATGGTCTAATCTGAGGCCAGTAATACAACGTCAACATTAATTTGAGAGGAGATGAGAAAATGACTTCACAGCCCTGCAGCAGGGTAACATTATACCACAGGTCAGGGGGGCATGAAATTCTCAGCTAATTCATGTTGGTATCAGCCTATAACCTTGCTACCAGGGCAGGGCCCATGTGCGAGGCTGCTAATCCCTCCCTGCACAAACAGCTATCCATGTGCACAGCAGCAGGAGAGTTTTTCCACCTGCAATTCCCCCAGCCAGCAGTACCACTGGGGAAAGAGGCAGGAAGCCTCCTATTTGCTCTGCTTTGGGAAGCGCAAGACAGGAACCGAGTTACACTTCTTCAGGAAAATCATCTCAGCATTAGATCTCTATACCTAATAAACACAATTCTTATAGTACCAGAGAGCTTTTAGCAGGGCAAGTTGTGACAAGAAAGCCAGAACAGAGCAGACCAAGAAAGGGGTGACAGGCAGTAATTTGCTACCAGATTTCCTCAACCTCTCCCCAGCTTGAAGAAGGGAACAGTCCAGATTTAGGAAATTTCCTCTTCCTGAGCTCAGCCATGAGCAAAGTGTGTGTTTGGGTAAAGGTGTCCAGGACGCTACCAGAGCACGGCCTCCTGCTCCTTCTGCTAAGAGCAAAGCCATACATCTAGGGGAAGGGGGTGCCAGCAGTGAGCTCTGTGATCCATCATTGACGCTGCAAATTAAACTGAGACAATCCTACCAAAGAAAAGGCAAAGGATGAGTCTCTCATCCTGCTGCACACCTTCCCATCTTAAACCTTTAAGCAGCAAACCCCAGGTCAGACTGTTTCACAGGAGAAGAAAATATAAATCATGATACATTTACTTAAAAAAGGCTCATGTTACTTTTGGGCACATAATCATGTCCTCAAAGAAAAAAAGGCTCAGTTGAGTTTTTGGCTGGTGTGAAAACACACAGGAAACAGGAAAGGAAAAAAAAGAAAGGTGGCCTGCATGAGCATAAAGTTGAGCGTTGAAAAGAACTCTCCATGAAATGGAAAGTACAGAAGTTAGAGAATACTGGATGATTTTTTTTTTCAGAAAAGAAAGAAAGAAAGATCGTGTAGAAACAGCAAACACTGCAACCCCCGCGGTTACATGTTTTACACATATTCTGCAGTTATTGAGCTTAAGACTTTGGGGAAAACACAAAGCAGAACATAACTTCTCTTCAGCTCAATAAAATGTAAAATACAGTGCTGCCAACTAAGATTTTAAGTCCCAATCTCACAGTATCTTATGCTTTTCTTCTAGTTTAAGATTCTGAATTCCTTAGAATTTCATTAAGAAAGGGAAAACAGCAGGAGTTGGTTCTCCACAGGCAGATCTAGCAAGAACTGTGAGGCTTTAAAACTTAGTAAATTTATTCTGTTTCACAGAAGCCTGCTTTAAGCCTAAACGTTTTTAGAGTTGATGATCAGTGTTAAAAGTTGATTCTTAGTCACTGTTAACATTTACACATATCAACTTGCAATTAAAAATGGCTTTACTTGAAATTTCGCACTTTCATTTGTTAACTAACAAACTAAACTATAACCGTGTATATTTATACAATAACTCAGCTTAGCATTTGTTATGCTTTGTAGGACATTTCTTGTTTGCTAAAACATTTCTCTATTCCTGAGAACACACTTGAGCGCTAACTGAAATGCAATTGGAAGTTCACTAATACATGATCTGAGAAGTGTTTTCTTGGTTAAACAAGCAGCACTGGCAGCATTAAAAGCCAAATCACAAATATTCTTTAAACAGCCATAGCAAGCTGGCTTTAGAAACCCTGTATCTTAGTGGGCCACACTGCACCACGCTGACTGAAAGCAATTTATAGGTGAATTCTCATGTTATTAAGCTGTGTCCATGGCCAAGTCAAGTAAATGTCCCATCATTATAAGAATGTTAAGAAAAAAAAGCGTTAAGCCTGCAGTGTAACATTCCACAAGCTCCCTTTGAGTTCTTACCACTGCTGCTGCAGAAACAACTGGACATGGCAAAGCAAAGCATACCCTTATTTGTTATACAAGGTCAATTTTTTATACAGAGTAAGGCTAACCCTGCAGGAGGAAAAGAGAAAAAAAAAATTGAAAGAACAAAACTCCAGTAAAACAACACTTCTTTCGATCTGCAGAGACAGATCCATACAAAATCCACCAAAAACAAAAATAAAAAAAGGGAAGATCAAGATACACACTTTTCAGTTTCTCTTCCATTCTGACTCGGTAAAATGGACAGTGAGCAGGTCATCAATCTCCGCACTGCCTAGTTCATCCACTATGATCCATCTGACTGAACTATGAGATTTCTTCACAAAAACATTTTTAAAAACTGCACACCCTCAAATTGGAAAACACTGTGTTACATACAGGATATTTATTATTACACACCCAGATAACAGATGTATTTATTATTCATTTGAGATCATTTTACTTGATCTTCATTTGAGGGTGGCCACATCCCTGGGCTATAAGCGCTTGAGAACAGTACAGAGAACTAGACTACTGTCACCAGCAAGCTTGGACAAGTTCCTTTCAATAAATACGTTACTCATGGCTGGGGATTTGATAATAATAATACAGCAATAAAGTTAAGGTATAGTAAGCAAGAACACTTAGTGCCTTTTCAAAAATCCCTTAAAAGAGGATAATGTCTCAGGTACCACCAATGACATCTTAAGAAGTCAAAAGTGAGGAAGCAGCCAAGTTTTCCTTCCTTTAGGGCACAATTTAATTTCTCAGGCTCAGGTAAGTGCGTGAAGAGTCAGGCCTGACTAATCATTCTCTCTCTCTTGCTCTCCAGGTATTACCCGCTGCAGCTTACTGCAGGGAAAACAGCTCCAAGTTAAAAACATTTATTCCTGTCCTGGAAATGGGCATCCTGTGCTTGGCTATAGTATTCCCAGAAAAAGCTCAAATACATAAGTAAAATCTCTTAAATTCTCCTTCCCTATTACTAGGGTGTGGTCAGCAGAACCAAAAACTGCTCACAGTAGCAGGTGTTTATGCAGTTGTAACTCACTGTAAATATCTTATAAACTGGGAAGAAAAGAGCTTTCATTCTGTCAAGATAGCTCAAATAGTAACAAATACAAGAAATTTGACCTTTACATTAAAAAAAAAATCTCTTTTTGCAGGTTTCTGTGACAAAAGCTTCCAACAATTTTGCATTTATAAACCCATTCAATTAACATATGAATATTCCTATAAATCTTCCTGTGACTGAAGCACATCAAAACTCTTTCAAGGGAAAATATGATGGACTGAAATGTAGTGGAGACTTACTGCAATCCAGTGTTACCAAACTAGATTGATTTGGAGAATACTGTTAAACCTCTGCATTTTGCACTCCCAAAGGCTCTTTGTTCTGTCACCCTCATTCAAGTTCCCACATAATGATGGTTCTTCAACATTAATGCCCATCCTTTAGCTAGCGGTTGTACATCTGCTGTGATTTTCATGTGCTCTGGAAATCAAAGCAACTGTTACGTATATCCTAAACTGAGCTTTTACAGTCTTGTGGCTCATCCACTAAAATAGTTTCCAGTTGTATAATAATGCTATCTGTTTAAATACAACTGTACTAAACAAAAATATTGCAAGGTAAAGACTAACAAATGAGAAATTTCTAACCATTAACTCGCTACTGACAGCTTGGTAGATATGAACCTCCAAATGCTTGATCACGGTTTTCTCTCAATATTTGAGAGTCTTAAAGAAAAAAAGAAAGACGAGAGGCCAGGTTGCCCAGAAGCAGTTTTGCAAGTGGCTGCTGCAGGCTCCTCAGTTGGAGGCCGTTTGGTTACAGCCCTGGGAGCGACGCACCAGCGCTGAACCCGCGCACTCCTCACACAGCCATCGGCTCCCTCCTCCTTCACGGCAGGACAGGTCAGCACAGCGGAAGGAAAGCTTCCTTATACGAGCAGCGTAGCACTGATAAAGCACAGTGTTGGACAGCAACACAAGCACCTTTCATTTTTAGCCTTGAGAACAAGGCAGACAGTTCTGGTATTTGCCTCCATAGATGTCATCTAGATTTTTTTTTGTTTCAGAAGCAAAGATAGGAGGAAAAAAACTCACCTCTTTAGCTAGAACAATGCCTCTCATTTTTATAATTACCAATGAAGAGGTGAAATGGATCTCTCCTTCCTGATTTAATTAATTGAAAACAATTTTTTTTCAATGTACGTGTAAGATATCATGAGATAGCATTTCTTCTTACACCATTTGGGTCAAACATATGATTTGATCCTGACCTTCTAATCCTAATTTTCTAATGCTTTGGCCTGGTAGCACTCAGTTCTACACAACAGAAATTATTTAAAAGAGAAAGAGAAGGATGGGGGTAAGGAAGACATTAGTGGATGGCAAATTAATCTTCAAAAATCAAGTAGTCAGAATCAGGAAATGACAGAATTGGTGTTTTCTGTAATGTTTTCTCACCTCTTCATGTAACTTTAATGATTGACACAATCACAGAACATCTCTTTTAGAGGATCTTCACCTCACAGGATTGGATAAAATCAGTTCAAAATGTGACATCAAACTTGCACAGAAAGCAAAGCTGGTCTCTGCTAGACTGGTGTTCAAAACATCATACAATTATATACGATTGTAGGGGAGGAGGGAGGCTGATTAAGAGAGAGCAACAGTGACAGGCTTCTCTGAGAGGGTAGCCAGAATGTGGAGATGTTTGACACTTGCGGTTTAGAGTCTAACCTGTGCACAGCGAACAAGAATATCATCATCTCAAATTACAGCACTGTCAAGATGGTAATTTATAATACTGAAGCCCTAGGGGGCTAATGAACTCCACAAATAAGTCCCATAAAGAAATTAATAATTCTTTATTCAGGCTATGAGTGAAAGCAGTAAGAACACTTAGAGTAAAACCAAATGTCTTACACTGCACCCTGGTTAGTAGAGCAGTCTGTGCAGGAAGGGAAAGGGGGATTGTTTGGGGCTCCCCACCCAGCATCACAGATGATTAATAATATGTGCCTTATCTCTTATTAAAGAGTGGGGCAGATTATTCATTAGAAATTCTAATGCCAGTGGCGTATGCAGCAACGCTCCCAGTGTTTTCCCCTAAAGGTGGGTTACCTGTTTGAAGGTGATGTTTTAGGCAAATAGATTTTACCTGAAATACCTGTTTTTAACCTATGTTTAAATAACCTGTGATTTAAACCAGGAGATCAGACTGGGTAATTTTAACACTTTCTTGTACTCTTTGACCTTCTTAGTATAATTAAAAGAGAGTCATAGCACACACAACTTGCATTAATTACTACAGCACAGCAGCCTCTTATGACATTTCCTAAATCCTGAGTGTTCAGTTTTCCACCTTTAAGTTCTTTGAAGGTAAACTTTTGGATGCGTGATTAGTAACAAGCTTCAACACAAACCCCGTACAGGCCCACAGAAGCACGTGGTGGTAAAATAACTCAAGCTGGCAAAAAAAGGTTTACCCCAGTCAATCTACACATAAAAGCATAAGCACATCTATGATGTGCATATTGTCTGTACAAATGTAAGACATGTATCTCCATATCTTTTTATATGGTTTATAAAACCATATAAACCTCACTTTAACTAAATGTTTATCAGCTGCACTTACCCAGGCAGTCTTCTCTAGAAATTAACTGGCAGAAAACAATCCAGAGCAGCTGCTAGTAAAGCAGCAGAACACAGTTTAGATTAGCAACAAAACACTAAACAAGATAATGAGAGTAAATAAAATTTTAAGAAGCTCCATTTAGCTTTAACAGAGCAAGCTTTAAACTGAATCAGCTTAACATCTCCTATAAATTATTCCTAAATCTGGATTTGATTAGACATCTAGCATGCTGAGTGATCATCATGACATGGAAAGGAACAAGAGTAACGGTTCTATTTTTAACTATTTCTGTATTCTCCTATTATTTCCATATTCACAGTTTCCCACTAAGCATGTGGGGTCAGATAGGGCAACAGGAACATCCCATCTCCTCTTGAAAATGTGGAAGTATCCAGAGCAATACCTTAAAAGCAGAAGACACTGATCAAATTCCCTAAAAAGGAAAAAAATACTATCTATGCCTTTCTTATGAGCACAGATTTCAAGGGTGTAAGACAGAAACTCATGTGTTAAAGGGTACATTCAAGAGCCACCTATATCATACAGCCCTCCTATCATCATCCTTACGTTGTCAGTTCTTTAACACAGGAGGATTTTTCCTCCCTATATTTATATGCACATGAAGCAGTTATTTCTAATTTGCATTACTCTAGAATTCAGAGTTCTACAGTAACATCAATGCAAATGATCTTTTAAAAGCTAATCTACAGCAACGCATTTGTTTATTGTAATAGAGCATAAACAGGAGTACGTCAAGACTTCCAAACGGCACTTCGTACAAGTACAAAGAAATATATTCAGGATTTAGATGGAAAGTTCCATGCAATCAGTGAACAGTCTATGCTTTCTACAAAGGAAAAGGAACATCAAATCTTAAACCTTCAACTGATAAGAGATCCAAGTACTTTAGATTCTCCACAGTCCTGCAAGTAATCTGACCTTTAAGTCAGATTCCCACTAGAAAACCTTTTGTCCTATTCTTCACCTCTCCTCATAATTTGTTAATATTGTGATGCAATCACAAGGAAAAAAAATTTGTCTGAAGGGGGATTTTTCCAAAAATTTGCAGATTAGCCCAACAGTTTCAACTTTAACATAAACAAGTTATTTATAATTCAATTTAAAATACTAACTTCCACATCTCAGGATATGATGGTCATTCTTTTCATTTTTTAACTAACACTACAGACAAATTCAAATATAGACCATATTTAAAAATAAATAAGTAAATAAGAGAAAACACAGCTAATAGAGCTAAAGCCAAGTCAGAGTAGTACTAACAATCTGCATGAGCAGTTTGCCCTCTGGTGACTAACACTACAAGAACGTAGGACTTTTTATTGCAGAGCTTGCTAACACAAACGTGGTCTGGCATGAATGAAGTACGAGGGGGAATGCATGCACGCTCCAGAAGAAGTGATTTAACAAGGGTTACAAGAAACAGCATGCATTAATTGCAACAGTTCAACATTGTATCATTTCATTCAAATAAAGGGAGAGAACCCAACTGATGATAAAGCCTCAAGAAGATGGAGAACAGAACTGCAGCCACAGAATACCCACATAAGAAAAACAAAAGAAGTGAAATTCTGGAATTTTGCCTAAGACTTATGAGGGCTGAGACAAAATAATGAGGCAAAAGATCATAAACAGAATCCATTCCGGAAGGCTATAAAAGGCTTGTCCAAAATCACTTTGTCATCGTTGTGAGGACTCAGTAGGCAGCATTCCCTGCCCTGTGTCACATACAAGTGATCCTGGATGGGCTACTTGGACATCTTGGTGCTCGTGAGTAGGTGGGTGTAACCCTTGCATGCACAGATAAGGCAGAATCACCTTCTTCCATAAGATCTGACCCTGTACTTCTTTGCTAAACATAGTATGCAGATGCTTCTGTATTTAGATGCATCTATATCCCATATAACTAAAGCAACAAGCTTTTATTCCAGGTTTTGGATAATGTACTCAGACCAAGGGGGTTTGACTAACTTTCAAGACAGCTGTGTTGCATTTTAATCTAATATATACTAACAGCATGCTTGCTTCAAGCTGATTTGGAAGAGAAAATAGCAGATATTATTTCTCAAAATGAGTTTACTTTTCCCAGGATAGAGAGCTAGATTTATCTCAGCTGCTTACATGACTATAGCTGTACTGAACATGACATACTTTATCTTCTCAAATGTTCCAGTGAATTAGCAAAATGTTATCAGCTCTCAGTAAATGATGAGGAACAGAGGCACAGAAGGGGAAGACAGAAAAATGACTTGTCTAAATTTGCAATTCTCATTTTTGAGTCTGAAAGGAAATCTCAGTTCTCAAGGTCCTAGCTACTTTTCTTCCTTCCAGAAACC